>JAEAOA010001024.1:3837500-4002500 GCA_016746295.1 Potamilus streckersoni
TTTGAGTCAAATCTTATGCTTTGACAGCATCACCTGACACTTGTCTGCACACGACTTGTCTTCCACGTCTAACTACGTGCTTGGTTCTCTGTCGACCCTCACTGTTCTGACATCCCGTTGATGTAGATTTCTTCTTTAACACATTGAGTTCCATCCGTATCCTCCATCTCCTTTCACTCGTTCAGAGTACGAAATATGAAGGATGAAGCTGTCTCCTTAAATATAAGAGTATGTCACACGCTTGACAAATGCCACTACACATTTACATATAAAACTATTTTTACGTATAAACTATATTTCTCGTGCTCAGATTTAGGTGGTTTACACTGTACAATTCTGATCTCACGTGACCTTCCTCAATAATCCCTACTGATTCTATGTTGCGGTATGTTTACCATTAAATCGATACACATGACCTTAACTCAAATTCATTCGAATTTACGGCAAGGTCTATATTCCCACGTGCCTTCTACAAATTTGGCCGTATATGCCTTCATGCATTACAACACGATCATTTACATTTGGCTATTCAATGCAGTTTACTCACAAGAGTAAATATAATTCTATACAGAGATTTAAGTTCATATATCGGAAGAAATATGACATATTCGTATACTAAGGCAAAGTCATGAAATCCCTACTCAACTCCACATATCGATTATTCAATTACACGCAATCCGTCAAATCTCTCAATTAATTGATAATAAAAAAACCCAAAGAATTAACTGGCAGAACTAACATGTCACTAGAGTCTTGTGAATTGAATACACGAATACATGCGTAAATCATCTTATATCATATCAGCAAACAATAAAACAAATGAAATAGCATATTAAAAATTGAAACTAAAATTGAGTACCTTACTGCCGTTTCTTTTTTCAAGCAAACAGTCCTAGCCTTAGTCTGTGTCCTGTTCTAATATAACTATCCGGCCCTTTGTAATTTCACGAAGACACAACTTCATTTACTAGCGCCTACGAAGTAGACTTAATCTTCTCTCAAGAAAAATCTGACAAGATTTTCCAAGAGATATATTCTTAAATTATTTCTTAGAGTGTACACCCTTAAGTTTCCCTGACCAATCAGAAATAACTGTTCCTAAAATTTTCCCTCCAACTCAAGTGGCTGTCGTCTGTTTCACTGTCTAAAACACGCCACGATTAGCTTCCTTTGAAAAATCGAAATTTGACGTGTGCCTCTTTTGAATTGCGTCGGGACAGAATATAATTACGCGTACTCCCTGTACCATACGAAATGACCGGGTCTGCTTCAACTGAGGATTAACGTAATTCCTTTTATGTTTAGGGATGAAATAAATAAACATTGAACTTTCACCAGACCTTTCTGCTTCGCTTATGTTAACTTGAAAGCACAATTTATTTAACCTTGGGTTTCAACAAGTTTCAAAATTCGATACATCACAATGTTATTATTTCTGCGATTAAAAAATTACAACATAACGGTATAAAAATATCTGATCAACTTAATCCTGAAAATATTATTATGATTTTGAATCATTACAACAACGGAAATATGAAAACAGATATACACTATCAGCTGATAATAGTTTCATATAGTTAGTTGAACAAGCAATGATGCAGTCTTTGGCAATAGTTACAGATTCGCAGGTTAAACTATGTATTTCCCTCGCTCTCGCAAATAGAAAAATCGGATCAGAATTGTCCCACTAATGAAAAAATGGCTATGAATGCTCGTATAAGACAGTTGAGGAAGACTGTATTTGTGAAACGATCCATAATGTCAGTGATTATGAAAGTGAAGACGCAGTCACCGGTGACTTTAGTGGCAACGAAAATAACACTTGTCACCGTGATTGTGGAAATAGCTAAACAAAGTGAAAGTACGAAACCTTGACTTTGTCAAGCGGGATAATTCATTTCTGACTAAATTTAAACAAAATTTATTCAGATTAGAATTTGTATTCTTTTCAGCCAGAATAAGATTATAATAATATTTACTCTGATTCAGATTAAAGTATTCATGCTACTTATTCAGAATTAGATTATAATATTTACTCAGAATTTGATCTAATAATATTCATCTTTTATTTTGATAATAATATTTATTCAGATTTGAATTGTAATATTTATTTTGTATTCGTACAATGATCTGTATTTTTATTCTGAAAAAAAAGTATTTTTTTTCTTCTGATAATATTTATTCAGAATCAGATTATACTAATATTTATTTGGTTTCTGATAATGATATTTATTTTTATTCTGATAGTAACATTTTTATTCTGATAATAATATCTACTCAGAATCAGATTATGTTTAGTCTATTTTTTGCAGAATCAGATTAAAATACCTATTTTTTATTCTGATAACATTATTTATTCAAAATCAGAATATAATATTTGTTTGTATTCTGATAATATTTTTTATTATGATAATATTTACTCAAAATCAGATAGTAATAGTTCATATATTTGTTCAGATTATGATATTTATTCAGAATAAGATTGTAAACATTATTTAGATTATAATATTTATTCAGAATCAGATTTTGATATTTATTCTGATAATATTTAATTATTTTTTTATAATAATCAGATTATAATGCTTATTCTGATGATAGTATTTACTCAAAATCAGATTATAATACTATTTACTCAGATATATTGCTTATTCTGATTCATATTATGTTTATTCTGAATCAGATTATATTTATTTTGAATCATAATATTTATTCATTTTATAACATTTGCTCAGAATCAGAATATAATATTTATTCAGATTATAATATTTATTCAGATTATAATATTTATTCAGATTATAACATTTATTCAGAATCAGATTAAAATAATATTTATTTTATTCTGATAATTTTTAATTTATTTAGAATGTTACGTATCGGCTCGTTCAAAGTAACATAAAAGAAAAAGTGAAGACAACAAGCTTTGTAAGTTTAACAAAAAAAATTATTTTCATAGAAAACATGAAAAAATGTAAATAATTTAAGCAAGACTTACGGTTTACAGAAATGATCCAAATTCTGTTCAAAATAGAAATACAAGTCCTGTAAAAAGTTCTAAACAGTCTGAAAGTGTCTGAAGTTTCGGTCCAAAATGGAAGATGACCACGTCAGACGAAGGCTAACAGAAAATTCCAGAATTTACACAATAAAGCACAGTTTGTGTTGTCCCGTTCCAATATAGAATATTTTCTGGAAAATGTCCAAATCAGTAATGTTGTTTTTCATGAAAACAATTATTCATAAAAAAGAAGTGAAAATAGCTCCTCTAACAAGACATTTGTTCTACGTAGACATACGAACAGACAACTTCTTCTAGCACAAAAAATACCTTTTTAAGGTATTAGAAGTTGTATAACAGACTTTACGACTCTACAACTGTGTATGACTCGACTACGACTGTTGATTATCGGCTATGACTGTCTGTCCGTGACTGTGTACGACTTACAAAAATCTCAAACATATAAATGAAGCTAATGCGTTGTTTGAATTGCACGCGCACGAAGACGCATGCAATTTCGTAATACTTCTGGACATTTAGGAAAGCCTGACCCAGTATAAGCCAATCTTTTACATGGCTATTCCTGAATGTTTATTTGTAATGAATTTGTTATTATATACAGCACGCGCTCACATAAGTCACATTTACGACTCAAGTAAACAGTTTTTTCACAAACATGTTGGACGATATTCATATTATTTTATTAATAATTACATTTAATGAAATTAAAAGATTCCTAGAAAATTGATTTTTCAACACACACACATACTTTAATTACAGGGTCGTAACAAGAATCAGATAATAATAATAATAATAATAATAATAATAATAATAATAATAATAATAATAATAATAATAATAATAATTTTATTTATTTCTAATAATAGTTTATTTATAATAATAATTACTCATAATCAGATAATATTTATTTTATTCTGATAATATTTACTCAAAATCAGTTAGTAATAATAACATGGGAACCGTGATATGATTCCATACTTTATTCTTCACATACATTTACTTCAATAGACGTTTTCCAAAATTATCCCGCAGGTTGAAAGTTGAGCAAATAGCATCATAATTTATCATGTCAGACTTTAAAATGCTTCACACTCTTTGTATATATGTCTGTCTGACAGTGAACAAAGATATTTATTATATTTTTTTAAAAAAAGAACAACTTATACTGTGTATTTGATCAATAATAATGTCCGCGCAATTTTACGAATAACGGAGTAGAAGGGATTATCGTTTCACTCTGAGTGTCCCTATCACTTTTGTTTCCTGCATTTAGGATAAAAAGAGTAAAATAAGTATATATATATATATATATATATATATATATATATATATATATATATATATATATATATATATATATATATATATATATATATTCACAAATCAACAGTTATAGTTGTTTTATTTTCTTAAATAATTCCAAATTCACCCTTGACCATTTGGTCAAGTTAACTGATGAATAAATTGTGTACGTGTAGATACTTTTAGAGGTGGTACAAATAAATCGTTAGACAAATACTACTCACCCTGAAAACAATCGTACATGTATAAAATGAAAGGAACAGTAACTGCGTTTTTAATTTATCCACCCCAAATTCTATCTTTCATCACGCATGACATCATACTCTTCCAGATGATTTAAGCGGAGGTCGAAGCACCTCACATTCTATATATTGTAGTAGAAGACTAATAACTGTGGAGAAAACGAAACCTTAAATTTGTTACATTTATGATGGCCACTAAGGAATTATTGTTATAGATTTCTTGTGATTAATTTTTTCGCTAGACTTTTATTGGAAAGTTCGTCATTGCAATTGAATATGACGTTGAGTACGTTTTGCGACTATGTGCTTATATACGAGTGGGTTGAAAAGCATTTCTTTTGAGGATGACGTATATCCAGGTAAAGGCGCTCTTATTTCTTGATTCACTTGTTTCTCAAATTCTTTAAATTTATACTTATATTCACCAATGATTCTAAATATACCACGAGACTTTCAAACTACAAAAGGAACCCAATTTCTTTCTGAAACATTAGCGATATTTGGATTTGATAATTTATCACGATGTGGATATCCTGCTGCGGCAATCGATATAGTGTTTTCTTGTAGTCTACTACCCTCTTTGGTAAATCGGGCTGGTGGTTTTGGGTTTGATTTTTGGTTTTGGTGCAACAGAATCCCTTACATCGCCGACATCCTCACGAACTTTGTCAACGTTCTCAAGTACTTGTTGTATTTTTTCTTGTAATTGTGGCTGAGCCGCAGCTATTTTAGTTGGAAGCTCTTGCATAATCTGTTTGCTTTTTTGTTGTCGTTCTTTCTGCTATTTTTCCAGTTGCTTTAGCGGTTTTCTCCAACGTGGTAAAATCTTTGGTAGCCTTTGTAACCGGTTTAAATAATTGTTCTGCACCCTGTACAAATTCCACCTGATATTCCTGACCCACTTGTAATTTTTGTTTGACAGAATCACGGACGGGTAAATATTTCTTAATTGCCTCTTGTTTTTCTCGAGCTAGTTTAGCTATGTGAGGTTGCATTATTGATATAATAATTATATAATTAGAGCAACATAGAGGGTGACGACCAAGAGTAAGTGTCCAGGTAAGTAAACTAACGTGCATAAAATCTGAAAACATAGGTGTCTGCCATAAAGTAACAAAATCAGCTAACCCAATTAGAAGAATCTCTGTCTGTTTAACGTTATTGACCTTGAATTTCATTCTTTGTACGAACCTTTTTTTTTTCGTAAATGACATTTCAAGCAAGTGGTGTGTTCATCCTCTCTGTTGCTTTATTATACATGTACATCTGTTTTAAATACATAATAAAATAACACGCCAAACTACTTTTATATTCAATATAATTAAAATCTATGCCAGAAAAATAATGACTATTTTCGACGATTTATACATAATTTGTTCCGGTATTTTCGGTTTGTTCCGGAATGTGAGATTTGTTCCAGTTTGCTAGGATAAAAAGTTGGACCAGGGGCGAACTTTTAACAGAGACATGTCACGGACATGCGTGACTAACACCTTCACTTTTAAGGCTTAAACTGCAAATATATTTTATTCTATATAATTTTTGAAAGTGTTTATTTCTATATCATCAGATAGTCTATTAATAACGTAATGTAATGTTTTACGTAAATTAAGGCATTTAAGCGTATATTTTACAGAAACAATCTGTGTGATACGAGGAAATAATTTCAAAAGCACTATTGAGTAGGGGTAAGTTTAGTCCTACAATGTAAGACATATCACATGTTGTTTTTGTTTTAATATAAGACATATCACATGTTTTTGTTTTAGTGCAGTAAGACCTAGACCAACAAACATGTCTCTGCTTTTTTTATATATCTGACAGCTGCTGTCAGATATAAAAAAAGCAGAGACCTACTTGTTGGTCTAACTAACTTGTTGCTCCTTGGTCTTTATTGAAATGCTAGTAATTCCAGCTTAAATTAGATGATTGCGGGAATCAATAGATAAACACGTCATGTAGATTCCAGGTTATGCAAAGGAGAGTTACTCTTGTGTGTGTTTGTGTGTGTGTGTGTGTGTGTGTGTGTGTGTGTGTGTGTGTGTGTGTGTGTGTGTTGGGAACTTGATGTATGTGCTGCACAAAGTGAAAATCAAAGTTGCAAAATGGATGCTATTTCCATGGGTCTCATTATGCCACTTTCATCCTTCAACAAGAAAAACTTGTCTGATAGAATTAAAGTACTGTACCAGCTCTCTAAACTATTTTAAAACCTGTCATGACAACCTTTTGATATATATATATATATATATATATATATATATATATATAGCTGCAACTTAATTCATAAAACCCAATCAGGGTTCAGAGAAAACCACTCCAGTGAGGCAGCCGAGGTCTCCATGATAGATAAATGGATTATTGTCTTATTTAAGGGGTGCCCCTCTTGGTATAGAGACGTTGTTAGTTAAATTTGGCAATCATTATTTAGATGATGACCTCCCTTGATGATATTGCCTAATGTGAGTGAATAGAAAGAACAAGAATATAGAGCTGAGCTAGAATATTGAGAAGAAATCATATAATATTAGCCCCCTTAAACAAGAAATTAAAATAAGTTTTAATTTTTTAAAAAATAAACTTCAATTGGCAACTTCAGTTCAACAGATTTTCAGTAATAGAATTTAATAGCATGGTTCAATTACAGATTCGTTTATCATGGTAACGAGTGGTGAAAAGAGCACAATTGTGACCAAAGTAGTCACTTTTAAATTCACAGTGCATGTACTTCCAAAGTGTACACATTAATTTAACTGGCCAATCATGAGCAACTGTTCATAAATTTCACAAAGATAATCTTTTATCAGAATTTGACAGCCTAGATTCTGAAAATTATCAAATTTTCTTTGGAAATCAATTATTTTACATGAGGTTTCTTTCATAAGGTTATGGTCAATGTACTTTCTCAAGGAAACCATTACAATGCCCGCATCAATTATCAATGAACCTTACATGTGAACTCTTTTATGTTTAACCATGGAGATAGAGGAAAATGTCAAAATGACCTTTCACAAAGACTTTTCTGGCTTGACTATGATAAAATTTTAATGCACAATTTATTCAACTTTAAAGTCCAATACTTTTTCAAAATTTTACATATTACACCTTAGATCAAGTATAATTAGTTGGATTTGTACACATTGGTCTGGGGTCCCGAGTGGTCGAGTGGTCTAAAGCGCTGTTCGTTACTGATCACTGCCATCTCACCTCTGTCTGTGTGGGTTCGAGTCTAGGATTCGGCGAATGTGGATATGTGAGAAAGCTTGCCAGTTGATTCTCGTGGTTCGGTGGTTCTTTCCAGTGATTGCCAGGTTTCTTCCTCCACCATTAATACTGGCCGCCAGGAATAACCTATCGTGTGCTGAAAAATGGCGTTAAGCCCAACAATAACAACAACAACAACAACACATTGGTCTTAAAATAGTTTTTGACCTTGTTGATGAGATGATATTCTCATCAATACATTGAGCATTGATCAATTTGACAATTTAACAATTGATTGGTTTTAATCTAATAATTTAATTAATTTAATCTAATCTAATAATGTGAGAACTGTCCAAAAAATGGCAGTTTTTTTCAAAAGAAGACTCAATTACATGTGGAGTACCACAGGGATCAATCCTAGCCCAGTGCTCTTTCTCAATTTCATAAATGATCTGTCACTGAAAATAGGCAACTGTATTTGATCTACCAATTTATATGAAGATGATACCACACTCAGATTTCAAACAGCTATATTAAGACTTAATGGTCTTAATTCAGATAAACTTACATAGAATAGATTCCTGGTGTATGGAAAATGGCATCAAAGTAAATATAGACAAGACCTAAATATTAATGATTGCTACCAAACAAATGGTGCAGAATTGAAAAATAACAATTTGAATCTTAAGTTGAATGAAATTTGCTTGCAAATGGTAACCCATGAGAGAATCATTGGGGTGGTAGTTGAAACAATTTGCAATGAAATATATATATTCAAGTCAACTCATAAAGTCAGTTAATTTAATGTGGTTATGTAGCAAGATAAAGCCATATCTATCAGCTAAACATAGGTATTATATTATATGCATATGCTCAGAGCTAATTGCAGACTTAGATAATCCTGAAAACATTCCAAATACAATGAATGATATTAAACTGTTAACAGTAAGAAATATTTTGAGAAAGGCTAGACCTATGCACAAAGTTTCAAACAATGTTTCCTCATTCTTTCTCAGTTCATGCTATAAAACAAGACAACACACTCAGTTTAAGGTCAATTTCATCTTACCACCTATCCATCTACACTAAACTCTTTAAGAAAGCATTTCTTTATAAGGATTACTAATTTGGAACAAAATACAGTTGGAAATTAGAGATAGTACAAGTAAAAATGCATTTAATTATAATCTAATTCAGTGGCTGAAAAATGGAACATGCTTGATTTGACAAATAAATTACAACTTAATGCAATAATCCACTGATCTACCACTTTGTTGTCTCACTTTTGTACTCTATATACACAATGTACCTAGTTGGAGCATGTTCATTTAAATTTTCTGTTTATTATGTTCATAAATAATTATAGCTTATTATCAATGTTGTGTGTGTGTGTTACTATATACATATACTTTGAATGTAAACACACAAATAATAGAGTCCACAAGCTGGATTAGTTCCATGCAACTAACTGTATCACCCTCTTTAAATAAAGTCATTATTATTATTAATAATTTATACTATTATTATCATTGTTACTTTATTTAGTGGGGCTATGGGTGGCCTATTGGTCTAAAGCACTTGCCTTTAACAATCACTGCCATCTTACCTCTGTCTGCATTGGTATAAGTATTAGGCTCAGCCAGATTATGGGTATGTGAGAAAGCTTACCATTACCTTCCCGTGGGTCATTGGTTATGACCAGGGGTTTCCTCTACCAGTTAAGCTGGCTGCCATGTATAGCTTATCATATGCTGAACAATGGCATTAGACCTAAATTAACAACACTTTTTTGGTGACATAATATCGTAACATAACTTTTGTATTTGTTAGGAGGGACAAAGTTTATAAGACAATTAAAAAAAATGTCTTGAATTGTAGTATTCAGATACTATGAATCACACATATAAATCAGAACTATATAACAATTTCAATTGAGTGGAATGGAGGTTTTTATATTGAGAATATCAGCTACATGGACGTACATTTATTATGTACTGGATTCTTAGTTGAATTGGTTTTAGAATTAGGTCTGTTATTTTCTGCATAATTGTTTTGATGTTTTCTAGTGAAAGGCACCTGTTTGGATCTGGAAGATTTAATGATAATTTTGTAGGAGACAGGAAGTCAGGTCTATTGTTTTCTACATACTGGCACTTTCTTGTAAAAGGCATCTTTCTAAATCTGGATGATTTCATTTTTTGCATTGGGGGGTGGGTGAGGAAGTCTGACCTTGAACCAGCAGGTTACCTCAAGTGCAGTCTAATGTAGTCTGAAAATTATTTTACAGTACTGATCTGTGGTAAGTTAAACATTACACTGGGAAAGTTAAAGTTTCTGTTACTTTCTGAGAAATGTACATAATTTAACATAATTTGGATTTTAGTACACTTTAAAAATATCCCATGTTCTGATAAGCAAAAAATTCTTAAATCATTCCAGCCATGGTCAGAGATATCACATGTAAATTAATATGGACTTGAATCATGTGTGAAAATACATGTCAAATAACTTCATTTCTCAAGGAAAGATTTGGTTCTACAGGCTAATATATAGTAGAAAATTATGTAAAATCAGTAAAATTTTCTTTTCTTTTCAGTTGATGAAGTTTGTGACACGATTCTTGTGAATTACTATGGCAACAGGGGGTAGATATCCTGGTCCACACCAGGGAAAGGCAACATCAGGAGTATGTATGCAAGGGCAGATAATTATATACTTTTGTATATGTATGAAAAATCAGCAAATTCATATTGCTGAATATCAGTACATCTTTCACAATGTCTGCATGTCAGCTTGTCCATAAAACACTGTAATATAATGTTTTGACTCTATGGTGTTAAAGCAAGTAACAGAGAAGAGCAAACCAACAAGTTTAGTAAATTTCAACCAATAATTTATTTCCCTTGAATACAAAGTAAAAATTAAAAAGGAATGTACAGAATTTGTGTATTAAATCACAAATAGTCCTGCATGTTGTATCACAAGTCTAAAAAATACAGTGTTACTGTATATGAATTCAGTGGAGTTCTGAATAAATTCCAATGTTGAATGTGCTGATGTGCCAACAGTCTTGATGTAACACAGTGATATAATGTGGAATGTCTTTAAATGACTACACAATAATCAAAAAAAAATAGTGATTTAATCTGAAAATGATCAAGGAGCACTTTGTAATTCAAATGAATAATTTCAAGAAATAAATCTTCTCGAAGTAAATTTGAACATAACGAAAGTTAAAAATATGAATGAATAAGTTTGATGTAAACAATCCTGTATAAAAAACTAGGAAATAATAAGAGGACCAAGATGAAGGTAAGAAGTTCATTTTCAGAATATTATAAGTTGTAAACAATTTAAATGTAGATCCCCACTTTAGCCGTGCCACAATAACCATTTTCTAAAGATATATCTTAATGGAAGTTTCCATCAAACTATAAACAAAATTTGGTTGTATCTAGTGTTCAAGCCTTGTCTACAATTAATAATTATCTTAACATGATCTAACAGATATTTGCTATGTAATGAATTTTTTACAAAATGACCATTTCAGTCTACAATCATAGGCCAAAAAAATTATAGATGTACATAAAAATAGAAACCTATATGGGATTTCATAGAATTTTAGTTGTGAATAGTCCCAGTGCTATTTGTATATAGTAGTTTTGAAATTCTTAAGTTTATGAATGTGAATAGTCCAGGAGAAGTTGGCATGTACATCGACACATTCCCAGTAGATCAGTAAATGACCTTCGTAATTACTTTGACTAGAAATGGGTTGAATCTTACTTTATTGGAAAAACAAGCATGTGTAATTGAATATACTGTCTCATAGAGTACCTTACCTCCAGGGACAATATTTAAATGCAGTTATTTAACTAAACGTTTGAGTATGATAAGATGAATACGAAATAAACTTTCATTAAACTTGAAAATATACACCAGATGTTCATTTGATTCAGTAAACTTCTTGTACAACATTGTTACTGCTACAAATTGTTAATTTAAAACAGGTTACTATCAAAATTAGGTAAAAAATATAGTGGTACAAGTCCTTTATGCATACTTTAACATAATATTGTATAATATGGTCATTTTCTTTCCTCGTAATCAACCAAAATAATAATAATTTGCTCTTTGCAGAATAATAATTTGCTCTTGATGTATGAATTTTAAGCCTCTTGTTAATTTTTTGAGAGTAATTTCATAGAGTGAATGGAAACAAAAATATTAATTCAATTGATACAGAGGCTGATGACAAAGCACAAAATACTTGGATGCATTTCATGCAGAACTCAGACAACAATAGACCTAATTTCAAGAACAGTTATGTTTGGAATCAAAGACAAAATGTACTATATGAAGCAGGTCCTCTTGATTCAGAAAGTGCCAAAAGTTCAGACATTGAAATCCAACATATATCTATATGACACTCATATTATCTGTATTCTTTAGTATGTCATTTTTCCCTATTCTGTCTCCTTAAGTCTACAACTGCAACATGCAGTAATTAAAACTTAACAAGTACATTCTAGTGTTTGCCCCAAAGAGCAAAAGGTGAAGGGTACTGGTAAAAAAAGAGAGGGTATTAATTGTTAAAGTCAATAAATGGCAATGGTGCAGAGCATCAGGGCACACCAGGTAAGATTCAGACTCCAGACTGTTTACCTGCTTATTTCACAAAAAAATTATATGAACAAAACTTAAACTATATATATTATTCTATGATAAATTGTTCTATTGATTGACAAAGTGAGATAATGGTAGAAAGTGAGGCAAATCATTTATATCCTTATTGACAAAAGGGGAGGGTGAAAGCATGCAATGAGAAGAAACAAATTAAGAATGAAACAAAAGACAAAGAGGATGATTCAGATTTTATTAAAAATCTGTCAACAAAACAAATAAATTGATTTCAAGTGATCAAACTATAATATGTGTTACATACCCTGGTATAAATAATTAAAAGAAATATTGAAGTTAGAACAAAATTTTTACTGTTTCTGTATAGCATGAGCACAATGTAAGCATAAATCACAATGAATCAGAATTTTGCAAAACCTGCCACTTTTTGGGATATTGAAGAAATAGTAATGTTATTTGTGTAAATCGTGAAGAGAAATAGTCATGAGATAGTGTGTGAATATGCAAGAAAGATTAATTCTCAACTGACATTTGATTGGAATTGAAAAGATATTTCTTTTGCCAGATTGGTACTCAAAATTTTTAATAGTATTTTTTTTAAAGTAGGCAATGTTTACCATTGGTATTTATAACACATTGAGTGAAAGTTCTCAAATGCTACAGGCATAGTATTCTGAATTTAATTTAAATCAGTTGTAAAAATACTTAAATAGAATAACCTACCATGCATTTTCTTGTATTTAATAGCCATACTAAAGAAACATTTTGTATCTTTGCATGACATGATAAGAAAGGATAGCTACTTACAACTTTGGCAGTTTAAAATTTATGAGGAAAGAAAGCCAAAAAATGATATAGATGTCAATCTATTCACCCAACACAATTAATGAAGACATTCTCCAAACTCTGTGTATATGATTTTGTTAGATAACAGTAAGTAATCTTGTCTACTGAAGGGTATCCTATTCTTCTTTTTTGCTTGTCTGTTTCCTAATAATCCTGTCAATGGCAACATACTTGTAATTGCTATGCCATTAATGATTTTCTGAAAGCATGTTTCTTATATAAGTGATTTTCTTGTTGACATCAGAAAATAATCATTCAACCTCATCAGTTTTCTATGGTTATTTCATTTTTCAGATAAAAATGTGCAGGTTGATTTTAATTATCTGAAACACTGACCATGAATGTTATTAATTTACACCATTGTCTGCAAATGCTTTAGAAAACACTGGCTACTTTTCATTCTAATATCTATTTATTTGTATTTACTTGTTATTGTTGTCACCTGTTATTGTTGTTGCTGGCTTTAATGCCATTTTTCAGCACATTATAGACTCTATATGGTGGCCAGTATAACTGGTAGAGGACAAACCCAGACATCCCCCCAGAGAAGAACCACTGATCTTCAGGAAGTTGATTGCAAGCTTTCTCACATACCCACATTGGCTAAGCCCGAGACAAAGACAATGGTGAAATGTTAGTGATTGGTAAAGGCCAGTGCTTTAGACTGCTTGGCCACCTGGTCTCCCATGTCATCTAAGTTGCCAAATTTAACATCAAGAACATGTAGATGCATAATGATGATCTGTAAGTAACTTAAACTAGTAAGTATTGTGAACAACCTTTGTCTTTTGGGAAATCCTGAAATTTTAATTGGGGTTTAAATGTTGCTATTTTGTGCATTTAGAAAATCTATGAATTAAAATCCTTTTGAAATGTTTTATTTGCCCCTCAACCTTGCCATTGGTATATAAATCTAAGAAAAAATAACCCCAATCAGCAACAAATTGCTTTCAGGAATATAACAGCTAAATTTACCCATATGTCTCAGATTTTACAGTGCATATAAAGTACCATAGTGCATATAAAGTACCATAGTGCATATAAAGTACCATAGTGCATATAAAGTACCATAGTGCATATAAAGTACCATAGTGCATATAAAGTACCATAGTGCATATAAAGTACCATAGTGCATATAAAGTACCATAGTGCATATAAAGTACCATAGTGCATATAAAGTACCATAGTGCATATAAAGTACCATAGTGCATATAAAGTACCATAGTGCATATAAAGTACCATAGTGCATATAAAGTACCATGAATGGTTTTGAATGAACTGATGTCTAATTATTGTTTGTAATGAAACAAGTTTGTTTTTGCTGGATGTTTAAGAATCATTGTAGCAATAGACCTCTGTCATAGAATAAATGAGCAATTAGAGCACTATATGAGAAAGAAAATCAGTTTTATTTGCCACAAACAATACAAATTATAAAAGAATATGGTCTTGGGATGCATATTAAGGAAAAGCAGGCAAAGGGGCATTGAATAAAGGCCATAAGGTAGAGGGTAAATGGGTAGCAAATAAAGGGCAATAATGCCGAGATTGAAAGAACATGACCAATCATTACACTATATTAAAGGTAAACAGTACGTTCTTTCTACTTAATGCATTTTGAAGAAGTTGTGCCAATTTTGCTGAGTGTTTTTCCATTGATCATGCTTGTCCTGTGATCCACTATTGCTGATAATACTATGCTCATCATTTACTTAATGCTCCAAATCATTCTACCCCAAGAAATGCTGGCATGTTCAGTCAGACCATTTTTGCAAAGGGTATATTTCAGTTCAGTTTATTTCCTCTTTTCATTTAAACTTTGTTTTGAATTTGGTCTTATAAAATCAGATGTGTCAGTTAGTATGATTTATTACTAATTGCTGTCAGTCAATGATATTATTGGCTTCAAGATCTTAGGCAGCTCATGGGAAAAGTTTTTACTTGCAGACTGCGTTATGGTATCAAATTCCTATTTTACAAGTGGGCTTGACAAGACGAAGATTAGAGCCAGAAATAAATGATTTGCTAGAAGCTGCTTACCAACAAAGAGAGTGGAAAGTTTCTTTCACTGACAAAGATACTGGATCCTACTTCACTGCTTATTTGAGGACTAAAAGACTCTGCTATGGCAATACCACATATGCTCTCTTAGAGAGAGGTAACAATTTTTTATTGTTCATGTAATTATTTCTATATTTCTATTTCACAACATACTATAGCCTTTATTAGTAAGTTTTAAGTCAGATACTGGATTATTATGAATCATGCTTCAAAGAGAATGAAATGTAAAATCATGAAAAATGTTATTTTGCACATTGTCAGTGAGATGATTTAGTTGTTGGATTATTACAAATAAATAAATACAATGGTTCAAATTTAGAAGAATAATATTTAAACAGTGGAGAAAAAAATGTATGGAAGGTATTTGAAATTTGTTTTTCAGTGCAACAATATTGTACTTGTAGATGAGAAATAGGGTGGTCTGAATGACAGCTTTTGTATATATTTGAGGTATGATCCGTAGGATTGACCCTGATGTTGCAAATGCTTGTTTCCCAAATCAAACAGTATGCAACATATGGCAACATCAATTTTGTTTGAAGCAATGACATATATATAAAATTTAATTTAAGCCTAATTATTTCAGAACTAAATTTTGTGTTGAGGGTTGCCAAGATTTTAGCAAAACAAGTGGTAGAAGTATTAAGAACCATTTGTGGCTTTTGATTTTTTTTACAATTGTAGTGTTATTTATAGGATTGTTGGAGAAATTAATATATTTGGATATATTGGGAAACAGGCTCAGATCATATGTAGGAATAGCCTTATTTTCCTCTTACCTTTCCCACCACATTTTAGATATTTTGACATTTATGTTGAATTGTGAAAAAAGAGTGCATTGCCTGTTGAACGTTGGAATTGCCAGAATCACAGTGTCTGCTTGGGGTAGCAAATTACAAACAGGCACAGCAAACTTAAACATGCTTACATTGATCCCTACCTGCATGAAATAGCTCACACCCTTCCTTTGACAAACTTAATTAAAACAATTGGAAACCCTACTCAACACATGCATGCAAAGTTCATAAGTGGATACAACAACAAGAGAGACAAATCTGTCAATTAAATACAACCTTCTTAATCTGAAATCACTTGCCATGCCTTCTACTTTAAGAGCATTTTTAGAATTGTCACCGGTGATTCCTAAAGTCAGGGGTGAAGAAGTGTATTTTATACTGATGTGTCCTATAAATAAGGTTACCACTATCTTTGTTTGAAATTGAGCTATCTTAAATAGTAAAGTTTGGGTTTAATTTGGTTGGTCTTTTTCAACACATTAATACCAGTAGGTTATTTTATTCCAAGGGAATTGGAGTAAAGTGCCTTCCCAAAGATGCAAAAAAATGAAACTCTGTAAAAGAAAATGGCAAGTTTCAGTTTTTGCACATGTGAATGGCTGTAGAGATTATCTGTTCACTTGGAATAGAGATTTTTGTATTTTGTCAGAAATTGTGATATCTAAGTTATTTTGATATGTCTGTTTCTAATACATTAGAATATCTTTATGTTTTGTATATATAACTATATGGATTGTAAAAGTACATCTCACTTAGAGATACTTATATTTCAACAGTATTAACTCAAATGGCTTGCCATACAAATAGTTATGTAATAATTAAACATTTAATATCACTAATGCAGTCACGTATGATCAACCACATGATATTGATATTCCTTGTTGCTTTTGTAATTTCATAAATGTGCCATTCTGTTCAGTCTATGAGGAATTACAACCAGAGAGAAAAAGAGTAGACATAGCTCAGTCTCCACAAATATTTAATACAAATAAGCCGAATGATGCTAAGGTATGTATTATATTTTATGGATTATGTTCTTCTTACCTTTGTCTTCTATTTTTATATCTTTTAATGAACTCGTGTATTTTTACCATATATATTTATTGTTTTTGCCTTTTGGAATAAATCTTTACTTTTTTGGTAAGGGTTTATTTAAGTTATTTTTCATAAATTTTTAACTTTTTTGGTCATGGACCAGAAGAGTTGATGTGATGGTCTGTTGGTCATCAATAGTCATCTATAGTCCATTCATCCTTAGCACAAGTTTTTTGATGACTACACCTCCTACAGTATTTGAAGGCTTGCCTTAAACTGTAAAGACACATATACCCAATGGTGTAGTTGGTCCTCAGTGAAAATGGTGGTGATCTGAATAATGGAAAACGTGTGAATAATAAACATCAAACTTTGTATGATGCATTTGACTGGCATGTTCCAGGCAGGAGCTGAACAGGAAAATGGTCAATATTTACACATGCACAGATCAGACATCAACCAAGGTGTGTGCATGTATAAATAAAAGAAAAAGGGAATTAATAGCAGAAACCCTAAAGCTAGATTTGATCATGGGTTTGTTTTATGAATAATTAGTAGTATTTCCTTTTATACTGAGCTAGAAACTGCATAAAATGGACAGAGGTATTTTGCATTAGTCATTGAAATGTATTCATAAAGGTCACTAAAGGTGCCAAAGTATTCTGGTGTTTTACATAGTTATTAATATGACAAGAGTGGTTCATAAATATTTTTTCTGAACATGTGTCCTTTACATAGAAATCTGCTGAATCAGATTTCACTTTACTAAATCATTTCACACAGAGCAACTACCCTGAAATGATACTGTATTTAACTGAAGAAAAACTGTCCATTATTTTTCGTAAAGCCTTTAGTCTCACATGTATACATTGCATGTTACTCTGTCGTCGGCGGAAACGGGTGCTCTTCAAAGAAAAGGAACTTTTATCAATTATACAATACGTCACTTGAAGTACCCTATATAAACAGGCCGTCTGCACGAGAAACCTCATAGTTATTTTGGCGTTGTAGCAGAACGGTAAGTATCAACGGTAGGTATCAATAAGTTAAATAATAGGTGTATACTTAAAAAAGACGTGGTGTTGTAGCCAGCTTAGGACGTAGTCCAAGCTATACGTGTTATCTGTTCTAAAATATTTTCTAATGGCTACTGAAGAGGACGAAGTCCTCTCAATTACCGACCTCGAAGCCGACTCGGAATTTTCGGGTTTGGGGCCTGAGGATATTGCAGCCTTTTGTGAAGTCGAGGCAAGTTCCTCAAAAGAGGGAAAAGTTATGAAGCCACAAAAACAGAAAAACAAAAAGTTGAAGTCTGTCGTGACTAGAGTTCCGAAAGCGACAAAACGCAAGCCTGTTATGGCAGATAAACAAACAACAAATGTCGGACAGTCGAAGACGTCCATTCTTATAGATATAAATAACCTGTCGCAAACGAACATTGAGCTTTTGAAGGAAAAAAAAAACTGAGTCTAAATGATATTCAGCCTGTTGTGGCAGATGACAATGAAATTAATGACTGTTTTGGTGAACGTTTACCAGAATTACATGTAGAAGTTGAAAATGAAGGTCCATATAGCAATGTTGAGGTTACCCCAGAAGAGGGTGATACAAGTAGACCACTCAAGCAAATTTCGTTGAGTGGGAAAATTAATGGGGCATTGTTTGATGCTATGCAGCCTGATTACAACTGTATTTCTACTAGAAATGATGATGTGTGGCAATTACCCAAATTAAAAACTCCCCAAAAAGGAGAGTCAATACCAAAATCCTTAGCAGAGCTGATTAATACTGCATGCACCTCCTTATGTGCAACAGATGAAATTGTACAGAAGTACAAAATCCCAGAAAATTGTAATAAGTTGAGCCCCCCTTTTTGTCAATCAAGAAATTTGGAATGACCTAAGCAAGAGAGTTCACTCTTACGACAAAGCCTTTAGGGATATACAAAATCTTGTTGCTGCAGGTATTATGCCAATTGTCCAGTTAGCAGAATTGTTAAAGCCGCAGATTGCTACTAATGAAAAAGCAAAGACCCTAATTTCTGATGCAATTACTCTTATGGGTCAGGTGCAATATAATGTCCCCTCAGGAGGAGATATATGATTCGACCACACTTGAAAAGGAAATATTCGAATCTTTGTAACATGCATACCCCAATAACATCAATGCTTTTTGGAGATGATGTGGCCAAAGAAGTTAAAAAATGTGACACTGGGTTTGAACTTGTCAAAGAAAACTTTGCCCAGTTTAACAGAGGTTTCAATAGAGGCCGCAGGGCTAGAGGTGGTGGACCCATAAGAACTCACGATTTCAATCAGAGGGCAAGATTTTGATCCCAACCTTATAGTACCCAAAATGCACACAGGTATCAATACCAAAATTCCAACAGAGGAAAGAGACCTACTTATACCAGTCTCCCAAAAGAACCCACAAATTAAAATCTGTTAAGGTAAGTTCTGTGGGACAATTAAAACACTGCATTGATGTATGGAATAAATTTACTCATGATCTATGGATTTTACAAACAATTTTGGGGCACATAATAGAGTTTGATTCCAAGCCTTTCCAAACCTTTTTTTCCAAAAGAAATTCCCTTTTCAAATGAGCAGAGTATCATTATATCTAATGAAATCACTGAACTTCTAAACAAAGGAGCTATAGTTCCATCCATATGTGAGAGAAATCAATTTCTTTCAAATATTTTTATTGTTCTCAAACCTAATGGAAAATTTTGACCAGTTATCAATTTGAAACAGTTGAACAAATTTGTCCATTATGAACATTTTAAGCAAGAAATGTTTCTAATTGTTTTAGATCTCATCCAGAAAAATGATTTCTTTACTTTTATTGATTTAAAGGATGCTTATTTTAGTATTCCAATACATACAGATTATCAGAAATCTCTTAAGTTTATTTGGAACGGTCAACTTTTTCAGTTTGTCTGTTTACCTTCTGGGCTTTCTTCTGCTCCAAGAGTCTTCACGAAGATCCTAAAACCCATTTATGCATGGTTTAGACAGCAGTGTATTAGATGTACCTACTATATTGATGATTCATTGAATTTGGACAGTGATAGTCACATTTGCTTACGAAACACATGGACTATGATTGAAACATTACAATCTCTCGGTTTTACTATCAATTTCGAAAAATCTGTTCTTGTTCCATCTCAATGAATAACCTTTTTTGGTTTTGTGTTAGACTCTGCTCAGTTTAAGGTCTTTCTTACTGAGCAGAAAGTGGAAAATATCGAAAATTTTGCCAAGAAGCTTCTTGATAAAAAGTATGTTAGAATAAGAGAGTTGGCATCATTTATTGGTATGCTTATTAATTCATTGTATGCAATCCTGGAAGCCCCAATGCACTACAGGTGTTTAAAACATGATAAATTGAAAGGCCTTTGTGAACACAAAAATTTTGATAATACAATTCAGTTGTCTCCACAAAGTATTCAGGAACTCAAATGGTGGTATCAGTATGTTGCAGACAAAAATGGGAAATATATCAGACAAGACAAGATTGCTTTTACTATTCGAACTGATGCTTCGCTCTCAGGGTGGGGAGCTTTTGAACTTTATTCAAATAGATCAATCTCTGGTAGATGGAAAAAGAGTGAGACCACTTTTTCCATCAATTATTTAGAGTTGTTAGCAGTTTCTTATGCTTTACAAGTCTTTTATTCAGATCATAAGAATATCCATATAGAGATTCAATCTGACAATATATGTGCTATTTCGTATATTAATAATATGGGTGGAATGGCATCAATTCATTTGGATCACTTAGCCAGACAGATTTGGAACTGGTGCTTGGAAAGGAAAATTTTTGTATCCGCAGTCCATATTGCTGGCAAATATTATATACAGGCAGATTTTCTATCTAGAAATTTTTCTGACTCCACTGAATGGATGCTAAAGAAATTTTCCAAAGATTGTGTGCACAGACTTTTCTTCCAGACATAGATCTTTTTGCATCTAGACTAAACTGTCAATTAAAGAAGTTTGTCTCATGGTTTCCAGAACCAGGTGGTTTTAAAACTGATGCTTTCTCTTTTTCCTGGCAGGATTTGGTGCCATACATTTTTCCCCCTTTTAATCTTATTGGGAAAAATATTGAACAAAATTATTGCTGATAACGTTAGTAAAGCACTCTTAATCGTTCCACATTGGACATCACAATCCTGGTTTCCTTTACTCTTGTCTTGTTTAATTTCTCTTCCAATTAGACTTTCAAGGCACAAAAATATACTGACTCTTCCACAAAGTGATCAGACTCATCTCCTAGGAAAGACTCTATCTTTAATCACAGTGACTGTATCAGGAGATTGCTCCAAATCCAAGGACTTCCAACAACAGCTGTGGACATCATCATCAATTCATGGTGACCAAGAATATCAAAACAATATAATTTGGCATGGAAAAAATGGTATTTTTTGTGTAATATCAGGGAAATTAATCCACTTTGTGTCTCTGAGATAACAGTTATTTCATATTTAGATTTTTTGGTAACTGAAGGTAAGTCTTACAGTGTCATAAATACTCACAAGGCTATGTTACTTACTACTCTGAGAATGTTTTAAAATGAGTGGAGCCTGAACCCTGTGTTGATTAACAGATACTTGAAGGAATTGTTTAACAAAAGTCCACCAAAGCCAAGATATGTTGACACTTGGAATGTAAACCTAGTCTTAAAATATGTATACTCTCTTTCCTCTGGACACTCTATCTTTAAGATTATTAACAATGAAGCTTGTTGCTTTTATTGCTTTGTCCACAGCTCCAAGAGCACAAACTCAAAAATCATTGAATTTACATAACGTGACTTGTATGGCAGATAAAATTGTATTTAGTTTTTCAGATTTGTTGAAAACTTCAAGACAAGGTAAGAATTTCCAGATGGAACTACTTCATTATAAGGATGAAAAGCTTTGTGCCGTGCATACTTTATTGCATTATCTTGACAGGACAAAAATTATTCGGAAATCTAATCAAGTTCTGGTATCTTATTGTTCTTAGAGCCGTGACATCCAGTAATATTGCTAGATGGTTAAAAATAGTTTTAGAAAAATCAGGAATTGATACATCCAAATTCAAAGCTCATTCTTACAAAACTGCTGCAGCATCAGCTTTTTTCAGACATGGTTGTTCCTTACACAATATATTAAAGATGGCAGACTGGACTTCCGTAAAGACTTTTCAAAAATTTTACCTAAGAGATATTCAGGCTAATAGCAAGGGCTTCACCGAAGCAGTTGTTAATATCATCTAAATAATTTTTCTGTTCATGTTTTTTAGCAGATGTTTTGTTGTCAGTCTTTAAAGATGCTATGTATACATGTGAGGCTAAAGGCTTTACGAAAAATAATGAACCCCTCATCCAAGCATTCGTGAAGGATGAGGGACATTATTGGAGTAAAGCCGGAGGCTGAGCATGTATACACCCACCCATTAGTTGTTGTAAATTGGAATTTTCCCTCCCTGTATTATATAGACAACAAAACACTTCACTTTAAACTATGAGGTTTCTCGTGCAGACGGCCTGTTTATATAGGGTACTTCAAGTGACGTATTGTATAATTGATAAAAGTTCCTTTTCTTTGAAGAGCGCCCGTTTCCACCAACGACAGAGTAACATGCTATGTATACATGCTCAGCCTCCGCCTTTACTCCAATAATGCCCCTCATCCTTCACGAATGCTTAGATGAGGGGTTCATTCTATTAAATTAAATACAGTACATTTGTGGTTAAATCATACTTGGAATTCAATTAGAGGAAAACAGGGTTTAGTAAGATTGACTTCATCAGGGAGTGACATTAACACTGACTTTCTAAATTTGTATGGACAATGCATTGAAAACCATCTCTGGATTAAAATCTGAATAGCAGTAATATATTACCTGCTTTTATTGCATTGCTAGAGCATTTACTGATGCCAGTCCCCAGTCAAAGGGTATTATTCCCTACTCCGCCATAGTAATTATTATTCTTCTCTAAAAAATACATCTTAATCTGAAAACTTAGATTAGAATTTTGTCCTTTTTTTCTTGTTTTACTGTGATTTATAAACTTGTCTCACTTTATTTTTAATTCATCTTTTGGCAATCCTTATTCTTTTCTGTATTATATTAGTCCTTGGCTAATTTTCATTGATTTGAGGGGTTTTAGTATGTCACCAGCAAAGACCTGCTTACTGTGTTACATCCCTCTAATGGTAACTGGTGTCATGATCAGTAATTCTTACTTTCTTTTAGTTGTTCTGGTTTATTATTATATTTTTACATATCCATTTCAACCCTCTACAGTGCCATAACAAAGTAGTTTTGGACACTCACTTGTCAGACTTTCCCACTCCTTCTCTGGAGGACCCCTCTTGATTCCCAAAATTTCGGAGCTCGGAACATGGCAATGGACTTTGTTCCTTTATGTGGCCTCTCGATTTCTTGCCTCTAGCAGACTGTACACATCACATATTACTCCCCTTATGGTGCAAGTTTCATTATAATCTGAGTTGGTGGAATAACCAGGACAGGTTTCTGTTCAGTGTTCTGATTTATGCTCCTAAACCTTACTAATTCATATACACCAGTGTCTCATCTTCAGGCCAAAAGGTTCACCAGAGTGGTCCTTGCAGGGCCTGCTGTATCAGGAAGATGCTTCCCTTCACAGCAGCAAAAGTCTAGAAATGCAGGCTGTTTATCTAGGATTTGAGGAGTGTGTCAACCTCATAAGATATTGAGACATT
The DNA here is from genome assembly GCA_016746295.1 of Potamilus streckersoni. Classification (NCBI taxonomy): domain Eukaryota; kingdom Metazoa; phylum Mollusca; class Bivalvia; order Unionida; family Unionidae; genus Potamilus; species Potamilus streckersoni. The sequence goes on from JAEAOA010001024.1 coordinate 3,861,387, forward strand.
TAGTACAGAAAACAGATCAGTTGTAGTGTACCTGACATTCCAGAGTTGGGTGTTGGGGCACTCATATCCATTCTCTGTTTGAAAGTTTGGAACCTGTCCCACAAGGCAGTTTATAATAATAATAATAATAATAATAATAATAATAATAATAATAATAATAATAATAATAATAATAATAACAATAATAATAATAACAATAATAATAATAATAATAATAATAATAATAATAATAATAATAATAATAATAATAATAATAATAATAATAATAATAATAATAATAATAATAATAATAATAATAATAACAATAATAATAATAATAATAATAACAATAATAATAATAATAATAATAATAATAATAATAATAATAATAATAATAATAATGACTTTATTTAAAGAAGATGCTTATTTGGTCAACTGACCAATCTCCATGAGATATTCTACAATTACATATCTGCAAATGTATATAATGCATATTTTTTGCAAGATGAGGTGCCTTGGACTATTCAGAACTAGACAACTATTCTACTAGTACAATAAAATATGCAGGAGGCTTTAAGGATGAGTACATACAGAATTTATTCAGGATTTATTCATAGAGTAGTAGCGAACATGTGTAAAACATAACTGAGTACATGATATAACAATGTTGTAAAAAACTGTAGTACTGAATTAAACAAAATCATACAAATGATTGTTCTGCAGATGTTGACTTTGAAGCTTTTTGAAAGCTTGGCAATATCAGCTGATTATATAAAAGGTGGTATGGAATTCCATAGCTTGGCTCCAGAAAAAGCAAGACATGTCTTATAAAACTTTGAATTTGGTTTAGGTAAATATATATTGTTGTTTAAGATAGATCTTGGTTCATTCATACGTCCTTTTTCAACAAAATTAAGTTAGATTTAAGATAATCAGGAGCCAGCCTATGTTAGGATTTATCAACTAGTAAAATGCTTTTGAAACTGAGTTCTTTGCTGAAATGGAAGACACTTCAGAGTTTTAATAAGATATATTTTTGCTAAATCACCATCAAGAATAACTCTAGGTGCTATATTTTGAAATTTATGTAATCTTTCCTGGTTTTCTGTACCACTGTTACCCAAGACAGAACAATAGTATTCTTGAGGGAGATAAGATTTTATTCTGTTCAAGAGATAAAGCAATGAGCCAACTTTTAATGACCTTATCAACTTGTATTTTACAGCACAAGATATTGTCTATCATGATGCCAAGTAGTTTTTCATTTTCAGACTATTGTATGTCCATTTTTTTATTATTAGTTTGAAATCATTTGTCTTACTTTTACTCTTGCTTGACTGCCTATGATCATGGCTGCATTTATCTTCTTACCATTGTATTCACACGAGTTATTTATTTTTACCAAATCTTTATTTAATTTATTAATTTAGTGCTAATCTCATTACCTCTTGATCCAGTTTTATATAATGTGCTGTGTTGGTGGTGGATAGCTCAAAATGTGATATGGTAAATCATGGATGTACAATAATGGTTCTCCATGAACTGATCTTTGTGGAACACTTGACTTTCTTATCAAATTCTTATCTGAAACTTTTTTAAAAAAGAAACTTAAAGATAGGCTTGAAATCGCGGTAAGCTTTCATTCATAACTTTTATGTATGCTGAACTTTTCCAGCTGGATTTTGTGATTTGTAAGGTCAAAAGCCTTTGTAAGATCGAGAAACATACCATGCCTACAAGGTTACCATGATCTGTTGCTGTTAACTAATCATCCACCATTCTAGTTAGTTTAGTTAGTAGGAATTTATCTAGGCCTGTAGCTATTCAGACATCAAGTTTAATTCATTTAAAATGAATTCAGGACTTATTTGCATATTTTAAAGTACTCTTCTTTGCTATTTTTTTAGGAAATATGCTCATTTAGGTCACCACTGGAGTATCTTTTATGAAATGCTAGATCCACAAGTTATCCACAAAGTAATAATTAAGTGCATTATTTTGCAATTTCAAGAGGTTTTTGCTGAATATCTCTATTTTAATTAATAATACATGTAAATGCCAGGTTTTTGACAGATTTACCCCTCAAGTCAATGAAGGTTATTTCTCTGGAATAGTAAGTTTTCCTAGCCTTTTGAATCATTGACTTGACTTTTTTTTCCATAGTCTGTATTATTGTCGATAGTTTTTAATTTATGAAATCTATCCCTTGTCCTAATAGCATTCAATATATCACTATAATCCAATAGGGTTAATTTTGTTGCTTGTCTGTCTTGAAATTAAAAAGAGCATGGGTGTCTAGGGTGTCAGTAAACATATTTATCCAGATGTCAAGAGTCATCAAAAGATTCAGTTACTAACCTTTAAGGAATATTTGTGAATTGAATCTTGATATATTTGTGATGATAAGTTTTACTTATGTTAGCATAGATGTGATCAATTAGTGTTTCAGATACCTCTGTTATCCTATTGGGTATCTAATTCAGGGATTTCATGGCTTTTAATCAAGTTTTGATTGGTGTCGTAAGCAAATTTTGAGTGAAGTCTCCCATGAAATGGGCTTCTTTGATTTCTATATACAGAGCTTTAAGCTTATTTTGAAATATAGTATACCAAGCATTGTCAGTGTTATTTCTAGCCAAGTTATTTCCATAACAGTTTCCTCAAGATCATAATGGTTTTAATAAAAATTTTCATTGTCAGTATATGAGCCATGATATTCCTCTAAATTTTCTGCTGTATAAATCATGACTATAAACTATGTTTTGAGAAGATTTTTCAATCAGTCTTGAAACATTAACACAAATATTAGCTCAATAGACATTCAGCAGTTATCTCAGTATCAGTTAACATGTTATGGTCACTTCTTTCGAAATTGGTCCACCACATTCTGGAATGTTATGGCAGACAGCATGTTCATACAGGGGCAAGCAGTTCTACATGAAGTCCAGTCTTCAAGTAAGATTGTCAAATGCATCACTTAGACTAAAAACTTAGATCAACCTACAAGGTTTACAATGCCAACTGGAGAATTTTCTGTAGTTGCCACAGTTAGAAATGCACTGAATCTATCTGCCCTGGTTTAACTACAGTTGGAGATTTTCATATTTTTTTCTTTTCAAAAATAAAAACTGCTCAGTATCTCCCATTAAGGATTATAGAGCAGTCCCCTCAGAACTCTCGTTTTTTATGGGCTTTGCTATAAGGCTAGACCCTTTACTATTTAGAACAAATTAAGTACTTTGAGCTCCATAGACTAGTGTCAAACTCATTAATTCAGAGCTGGAACCTATCATGTGTTTATTGGTCATTATCTAAACCTGCTTTTGAACCTTTGAGTGAATTCAAGAACTGTGCCATTATAACAGATGTTCTTGTCTTCTCCCTTGCATCAGCAAGGAGAATGTATGAAATTCATGCTTTTTCAGTGACAAAGGGTTTTTCATTTTTCAGTGGCAACTATGATTCAGTCTTTCTTTGACCAACAGTGTTAATCACCAAGATCTAGTTACCTTGCTATTGAAATCCTAAGTTTGGCAAACGTGTTTTGACAGATAAAGAAATTGCATATGCTTATTATATGGGATTTAAAGACAGAAACCACACCCTATGAAACAGCTGTAATTTAGATACTTTGCTCGCTGTATAGTAAAATAGTTCTTGTATCATTGTGATTTTGTTTTCAGTATCAAAAAGTTGATTTGGAAAAAAATAAAACGTTTATTAATTTATAAGAACTGTGAATGTTGGATGTGATTCCATGAGAAAGAAAGTTGGGTTTGCAGAATTATTCATGTGAAAACAGACAGCTCCATTAGGAAGTATGGGGAGATGGTGCAGGGTCATTTTCCTAATCATGAATGGTGTTCGTCTGATTATCTGATTATCCAATATAGCCAAAGGCAGTAAATCATGTCAACATGGAGTTTTTACCAGAAGACTTATAGTGTCTTGTTGGTCCCAAATTAATTGGTGCTGATCTTATGTCCAGTATGGACCATGGTGACCATCTTAAAACTTTTGTGATTACTACATCTCTTAAATGGATAGTCACTTTTTCATCAGAAGATTTTGTATGGTGCATATTTAGTCCTAAAGGAAAATGATGCAAATGGACCTAGAATATGGCCAACATCAAGGCCATCTTGACAAGATTGTTAGATCTATTGCTTCCAAATGAATGGAATTAATCAATTAATTAATTAATCAGTATGGGATTTTAACTATGATATCTACTTGTTCTTGAAAGAAAATGGTGTCATTCAATAAAGGCTGCTATGACAGCTGTCTTGAAATTCTTGTTATTCATAGGACTGACTGTATGGTCACATTAACATCCTACATACAGAACATTTAATATCATCTTGGTACTGAATAAAACTGATGCCAGTCTGACATCCAGTCTGTCCACCACAACAGCTAATTCTAATGTCTTTTTATCAGAGATGGTTTCAACATTCAGCAGTTGGAAGGAAGAAATGGTTTTATGTGTAATTGATAATAATTCCTTTTGGCCAGTGGAGTGCAAGTTGATTTGAGTGACTTATGATTTGACCTAGTTTGGGCTTTGGTTTATGTTTCTATACACCATCACTAGTTCAATTGATGTTAGAAGTACAGCATCATCACATACTCCCCTTTTAGTACCACTTCTGCTACAGGGTTCTTCCAATTGGTGGGGTCATGGGTTCAAGAATTCTATTTAGGACACATTTTGTAATTGTTCTTGGTTTTAATAGCATTTTTCTTCCCTTCATTTCCGTAGATTGCTGTGGCCTCAGTGCTTTAAGGGCATCTTCCTTAGATGAAGGAGTTCATGATTTTGAATGTTGGCCAAAATACCAAAGTCTTATAAAAATGGTATTAGCAGCTGTCTTGCAAGGTTCTCAATATTTAGAGGTTATTGTTAGGACTGGTCAGCTTAGTGTCAGGATAATGTGACTGGGTGGGACATGATGATACATGTCTGCATCATGATGCCCATGTACTAGACATCACTATAAACTACCACACTGCAGACATCCTATTTGATATGACTGAAACAAATCCAAATCACACACATTTCTGATGCCCCATACCATGGATTTTACTTCTCTTGCTCTTTTTCCTTGTTTGTGGGATGGACAAATGTGGTCAAGAATTACATGTATGGTACCTTATGGTAAAAACTTTTGTTTAAAATTTGTCATTTATGTTTTAGTAACTCAGTACCCATTTTACTTTTTATTGGAATGTAATATTGCACATTTACACTCCCCCTAAATCCTATTCCATGATCAAGTTGTTAGGTGGGATCATGATGTCAATAAGTGGGGCACTTTTAGAGTATTTTAGAGTGTTTATTTTTAGTAAAGCATTACCTGATTCAATTTGTATTAGGAATATAACATTTTTAACTATCACCATTTAGCACTCATTTGGTCATATCCTTGGATCGGACCATTTGGTCAAATAGTATGATATCTTTATGCATGGCTGCTTTTTAAAAAACATGTTTCAATGGTTCTTTATTCAGTTTTCACCTTTTTTATAATAAATTACAGTATCATATATTCCTCTTTCTTGTTCTTTGATAATTCCTCTGGTCAGTTCCATGGCTTCAGGAGTCATGCACTTTAATATCATGTGCTTTTTAGAAAATAGTTCTTGTAAATTATTATTCAGGAAAAGCAGACAATGGCAGAGCAGTACAAGTGTAAGTTCTCTCAGCTTGCTGCATGGTTGCAAAAAGTCACAAATGGAATTTTGCAGAGGGAATTTCCAACTAATCTGAAGGACTTGAAGGTATAATTATTTGTAAGGAAACAACTCTTACCTAACATCTTGTATCTTTTAGAGTGCTAATAAATATAGTACCTAACATCATTTTTAGAAAGTATTTTGAATATCTGAATAGTGTGAGAATATTGGTTAGGGTCACGTCTACCAGCACCATGTTGAATGGGGCATTTGTGAAGGCAGAATGCAAGTGTCCCAATTTATTGTTTTGTAAGTCAAAATGTACAAGTGTCCTGATCGATCTAGCATACAAAATATTTTTTTTTGGTCAAACATTAACAGGAAATGTACTGGTATTCTGAGTCCAGCAAGAAATGTTCAGAATTTATCTGGGATAGAAGAGGTACAGCTGCTGTTAAACTCATTAAAATTGCTTGCATTTAATGTATAAATATCATCAAAATAATTACAGATACATGAAGACTATTATGTGCTACATGTTGAAAAAGGTGTAATTGATTGAATTTTTTCATGTTCTCTCAGTTTTGTAAAATGAAATAAAGCATGATTGTATGAATGTTTTGCTTTGCATACCATGGAAAATAGCATTTAAGGAATGCTGAAAATTGACATATTTGTGCTGATAATTATTCCAGAAAAAATAGTTTTTCCACTTTTGATATAAAATTAGTGGATATGCATAAAAGAAAATATGAAACAAGATCATCAATAGCTATTGTTAAAAAGTGAAATTTGTTGGTATAACTTATCTTATCTTTAATGCAGTTTAAGGATATCATGAGAGTTTTATAGTTACTTTGCCTAAACTGCTTGGCAAATGCTATGAAACCTTACACAGAAAGTCATCCCATGGTCTCATTTGCTTTAAATAAAAATGGTGCTAATCAGATATCCAGTATGGCCACCAGAGCAGCCATCTTGAAAATCTTATAACTACTCCTCCTGAAAGGATGGTGATATCAGCATAGGATTTTAACTAAAAGACATGATATATCATGCTGGCCATGAATGAATATGACATCCAGTATAACCAACTCTGCAGTCATTTTGAAAGACTTTTTATTGTAACCATACTGAATGAAAGTCATATCAGCATGGGATTTTCACTTAGAGACTTGTGTTATAAAGTATAGTTGGTCCTAAATAATAGTGGTTCTACTCAGACATTGAATATGGCATACACGGCAGCCATCTTGAAAATCTTTTTATATCAGCATGAGTTTTACACTAAAAGACTTCTCGTCATGTGGTCCAAATCAGACTTCCAGTGTGACCATTATGGCAATGATTTTGAATACCTTGTTATTGCTACTGCTTCTGAAAGAAAGGTTATATTGGCCTGGCATTATCAACAGAAGACTTTTTATGAAGTCTCGAATGGAAATGATTCTTCTAGCCAATATGGCTATCTTGAAAATCTTCTTGTTGCTAATCTTTCTAAATTGATAGTCACATCAGTAATGGCTTATAAGTATAAATATTCTTATGATCTATTATTGATTCTGAATGAAAATGGTGCCAATGTGTCATCCATGGCAGCCATCTTGAAAATCTTGTTATCACTTCTCATTCTAAATATAATGTCTTACTGGCATGAGGTTTTCTGCAGAAGACTTTATGATGTCTAGTTGGTGCTAAAATAAAATGACATGCAGCGAATGTCTAGTTATGGCCACTATGACAGCTATGTTGAAAATGTTTTGGTTGCTATGGAGATTTTACTCAAAGGCTTCTTATGATGTTTAGTGCATCTTAAATGAAAATCATACTGATCTGACATCCTTTATAACCACTGCTGCAGCCATCTGGAAAATATTGATACTGTTTCTCCTTCTGAATGGAAAGTCATATCAGCATTGGGTTTTCATTTGAAGGCTTCAAATTAGATATACTTTATCTTAAATAAAATTGTAAATATGGCCACTACAATGGCCAGCTTGAAAATATAATAGCTATTCTGCCCAGATGGAAAGTGGTATTGACATTGGAATTTTGGTGCCTATTTGATAGCAAGTCACGCCCTCATGGCTGCCATATTAAAAATCATCCTATTCCTATTTATCCAGAAATGATGGTCTTATTAGCATGAAAGTTTTACCAAAAGTTTTAAATTATATTGTCCTAAATGAAAATGGTGTCAATCTTACACTGAATATGACTGTCACAGAGGTTACTTTGAAAATATCAATGCTCAGAAATTTCAGAGATAGTTTAAACACTCAGTCATCAAAAAGAAGAAGCAGTCTTATCTTTAATTCCTAGAAAATTTTTTTGGACAGTAGAGTATCAGTCTTTACAAATGGCTGACTTATTTATTATGTTTACTTTAATCTTTTCCATGTCATCTTTTTTATCCAGGATGCTCTCATTGTTTCTACATACTACATAGGCATTGCTTATTCAAGAAGTAAAAGCAGGTTAGACAAAAAAATTTATTTAGGCCAAAATAGCTGCATGGCTTTGTAGATGGCTTATTATCTTTTTGAGAGATAAAAGTGTAGGGCCATTGAATGCCACTTCTCCCATCTTAACAGCTTTTACAAGTATATATCAGACACTAAGGTGAGTTAGGCATTTATCTCAGTGTGTGATGTTCAGAATTTTGCTGATATAATAGTAAGATGAAAGTGTCAGATAGTTTCTCATGCTTTTTGCTGTCATTAGGTTATTGAAAGGATTGCAGAATGTCTGCCTTTGTTGATCATCATCACATAGTTCAATGACCTTGTCAACACATTCATATCAGTAACAGAGTCCTATAATTTACTTGTTTCCAGCAAATGGAGGTCTCACAGTGTTTGTTCCTGTAAATAGATTTTAAAATTGATGACTACAATTGGAGTCCAGAATTGTAAAAAATTAAAAATTTGATTAAATCCACCATTAATACAAAATGCAAATGCTTTGCAGTGAGTTTGTTAGTGAAATTGATATATATAGAACATTTATTTATTACTCACTGTCTTGGACTATATTTACCTACACTTATAAAAAATTGGCATGTTGATACATATCAAGAATAGTAACTCAGTCATACAAAAACTAATTGTGTGTGACCTAATTTTCATACTTGAGTGGCTTTGTATTTTCATTTGTTTTGTACACTTGCAATTTTTTTGATGCTACTTTAACTACATATAAACTCATAGAAAATTAGTTTGTATATACATCTTGACAAAACTAACTTGACTGCACCAAAGCTTCTTAAATATAACTATATTTGCACAATTCCACTCTTTGAGTGACTTTTGTGTTTTCAGGTAATCATTTGTTACATCCTCAATATTTTTCACCAGTACTAATGAAAATTTGTAAATTATTGTATATCAAATAAGTCAACTATACCCAATCATAATCAGTTTGACCACATTTACAGACTCGATTGATTTGTACTTTTAGCTTTCCATTTTTTAATCCCCAGAATCGTGGACTCTTTTTCACACAGACTCTTGAAAATTAGTTGGTAGTTGCATCTCAAAGAAATTAACTGACCATGCCAAAACCAGATCAGCTGCACCTAATTTTCACCTTTACTTTTTGACACATGGTATAGCAATGTTAGAGACCAACTTCACACTGCTGAAAGAGAATGCTGTAAGACTGAGAGGATTTCTGTCCATCAGCATCACTATTCATAAGCAGATCTATTAAGCTGTTAAGAAGAATGTTATAAACATGGTTCATGCAGCAAAATCAGCCTGCTAAAATACTAAGATCACTTGAAGGTCCAGCTTCAAAGAGCTCTTTGAGATTACAATCTAATGTCAAGGAATAAATGAACACCATTTTCAATGACCTTCTCTCCAGTCAACCTTCTGGATCTGTTTGTAAATTTCTTCCATGCCAAAGTTCAATTCATTATGCTTGACAACACTATTTCAGTTGATTCATCATAACCATACAGTTGTGATACAGAACATACACTGTAAACGTTAACAGCATTAGAACTTGTCTCTTTAGATTTGGTACATACAGTTGTGGTGAAAAGCACCCAAAAGTCATGTGAACTATCCAATTCAGACATCACTGCTACTTGAGTACTTTGATTCCATATTACCTTCACTAACCGATTTTATAAATACTTGTCTCTCATCTGAGGAATTCCAATCATTTTTCAAAAATTGCCATTGTAAATCCTTTGTTGAAGACCACTGGCACTTGACCCCAATGATTTAAAAAAACTATCACCCTGTTTTTTCATTTAAGAAATCTTAGAAGAGGTTGTTCTATCCAAGCTTGTATCTCATCTGAATTCAAATTATCTGTTCAGTTGGTATATTGCCCTTGGTATAGTACTGAAACTGCCTGTCTATTCATGATACACCTTTATGGTTTAAGTCCTATTTAGTCAACAGGACACATACTGTATCTATAAATGGAAAATATTTCAGCTCAGTTTATCAATGTTTTTTTGTTCCACAAGGTTCTGTTTTCTGCCCCATTCTCTTCATTCTTTACACTCAACCACTCTCAAGTGTCATAGATCGACATCCAGTGTCCTTTCCAACTGTAACTGATGACATTCAAATATACAAAATGAATTAAATGAAGTTGAGACTACCATCCAAGGTGTAGAGAGTTGCATTTCTGATATGAAAGATATGGATAACATGTAACTAGTGGCAGTTAAGTGATGATAAATTTGAAGTCATCCTCATCACTTTTTCATTCACATGCTTTACTTCAAGCAATATTTATCAACAATACCAACATTAAATTCACACAGTTGGTATGAAACTTAGGTGTCATTATTGACAGTACACTCTCATTACACCAACATATAAAAAACATATGCAAGGTTGCATATCTGGAGCTGAGATGCATCAGCTCCATTCACTATTCCTTTTTGGTTGATACCACTAAAACACTTATGTGTTCCTTGATACAGTCAAAACTGGTCTATTGTTATTCCCTTCTATCTGATTCACTTCTATCTAGTTTGTCACTGTATCTACTACAGAAAAAAAAATATTCAAATCATGACTGTTTCATCTTTAGAATTCAAAGAACTGGGCACACCTTCACCCTGCTCTGTAACCTTCACTTGGTACCTGTTCAGTTCAGAATAAAAAAAACAATGTTCATGGTGCTACATTATGTTGACTGGCTCCAGTCCAATAGATGTATCTAAAATCACACATATGTATATCCAGTCTAGAAACTTGCACTCCTCATCGGATTCTTGCATTCTCATTGTTCAGACTGTTAAAATGAAGTCATATGGACAATCTTCTTTTTTGTACCAGATTCCAGCTTTTTTGATGACATTTAAGTGATGTGAGATAAAGGGATGAAGCTTACTATCTATACACAGCATCACTTAAAACTGCTTACCATATTTAGGTTAATATTATGATTAAATATGTTAATTTTCCATAATACTGAACTTTAATCTCTTGTACTTTAAAGTCAGCTGAGATAAAGAGATGAAACTTGTATAAAGTACTACCCATTTATCTTGACTTCCTTGGGTCTTGGGTAATACTGTCGACATAAGCAACTATTGAGATATGTGTTATAGTGGAGGGTGGATGAAAAGAGATAAATTTAGCATATACATGTATATGAAATTATTTGGTAAGGGGTAATTTTCACCAGCACATAAGATCTACATTTTGCAAAAATAAATTGAAAATTTAATTAAATAAAGGCAAAGTACAAAACTAGTTTGAAAAACACCTGTATATTGACAACTTACATTTGTGTTACCTTTGTTCTATACTGTACAATCCACTGACAACCAACATGCCAGCAGCATATGGCTGCATGTATTAAATTGGCCTAGATTTTGGTCTGCCTGAGACAAGATAGGTAAACTTAATGAGGCTGTCAAGGAAAAGAGGTTACTCAAAGGTAAATGAAAAAAAAATGTTGCCAAGTTTTGAATTAATTAGGCATCAAACTTGTACTTTTGTGAAACACAATTCTGGAATAGAGTAATGCATTTAATTAAGATTATCTATAGCATATTCAATACATTAAATTTAAATGGAATTTAATTAAAAATTAAGGTAATTAAAACTAAATTTTTTAAGCACAACTCACAGAGATGTGGCATACTAATAGTTTTGAATTTTATACAAACCTCTTCTGTTTTATATTTGATAGTTAATCTCTCTGTATAAGACACTGCAACTTTGACAAATGTCCACATGCTTCTTCCGATATTGCCAATGAGCTTGATCATAAAAAACATCTGGTCAAACCATCACACATTAAAAATGCCTCTCTGCATGAAAACACATGGAAAAGGCATTGTTTCATTCATCAACAGCATTGCTCTGCAGTATGTTGTCTTCCTTGCCTTCTGTTGAAATAAATTTCATTTTAATTGAAGCAATAATCTCATTGTCTGCTAGAGCTGCTCACCACTGTTCTGTGGCATTTGTTTCACCAGCCATCCATATGAACTCATTTTTATCAATTCCAATAGCCTCATCAAAACTTTCTTCATCAAGACTTTATTGGATATGAGATGGGGAAAATCTATGAAACTCCTTGTTTTCATGAAAGAAGATATTCATAAAGCAGTTCGGTATGGTCTCAGGTTTCACCAGTTCCCAAGCTTTTCTCAAGTTGTACAGAGCCCCAAGCAAATTGTCCTTAATTTTTTTTGCTGATTAATCGCTGCCAGCTTTTTGTGGGCAAGAAGATTTTGATAGTTCAGTTTTAGGTTCTGGATGATTCCTTGATCCATGCGTTGTATGAGTGATGTGGTATTAGGTTGGAGAAAAATTATCTGGATATATTGGAGATTGTGCAGGTGTGGATGTACTGAACAATTATCCACAAGCAATGCAAGCAAGGCAATTTTACTTCCTTGTATTTTCATCTTTCTGTCAAATTTCTTTATCCACTCCATAAAAAAATCAGACGTCATCCAAGCTTTCATGTTGGTATGGTTATTTTGTTCCAATCTCAAAACATTTTCAAAAATGCAACAATCAATCAGATTTCATTGCCTTTATACAAATTTGGTAACAACTTCATTTAAAGAAGAGTGCATTGTTTTTATAAAAGATATTTGCTTGCTTGTTTTCATGAAGGGTGCTTTGTTTTTATAAAATATTGTAACTAACATGTTTTGGTGAAGGGTGCAATGTTTTTTTATAAAAAAAAAATGGAGCTGGCTTGTTTATATGATGGCTGCAAATGTTCAGTTTTGAAGTCACCATGAAAAAAACTTCATAAGACCAAACATATGCCATCCTTGATGGCAGAATTATAGTCTGGGGCAACATTAGATAACTGTTGGTTTATCAAAATAAACAATAAGAAAAAAAATTCAAGTTGGGACTGAAAGTTTCTGATGACATCTAAAATTATTTTTTTTCTTGACATCAACATAAGCATAACATATTTGTTAGTAATAATAGACCACAGGACTGGACTTTGTATTTTTGTTGATATAGATGGCTTGTTAACATAAGTAAGGTTGACATAATTGTGTAATACTGCATTATACAGTGAAATATTTTCAAGGTTGTCAGATGTCAGTATTTTAAGTTGTAACATTTTCACTGAATTTTTGTTGTTGTTGTTGTTGTTGGGCTTAACGCCATTTTTCAGCACATGATAGGCTATTCATGGTGGCCAGTATTAATGGTGGAGGAAGAAACCGGGAAATCACCGGAAAGAACCACCGATCCACGAGAAGCTACTGGCAAGCTTTCTCACATATCCACATTCAAGGAATTCTAGACTCGAACACACGCAGACAGAGGTGAGATGGCAGTGATCTGTAACGGACATCGCTTTAGACCACTTGGCCACTCAGGGCCCCTCTGAATTTTTGTGTTCTATTGTCAATATACAAGATTTGTGGTGATTGAAATGCCAATAAAACCCATAGTTCACAAGTCACAAAGTTTATTTGTGATAATTAGTATTTTGATGTTTCATTCTGTATCATGAATAATAGACATAATAATATTTTGATCACAGCTATTCTTACACAAGATATTACAATTGTCCTTATGTTAAGTCTAAAACTATTGGTTCAGAATAAGGTTAAATTGATGGAGACCCCAAGAAACAAAGGTGGAATTTCAGGTGATTTTGTTGTCTAGTTGACCCCATTCATGTTCTGATAAAAATGTTAGAGATCAAAACACTGCCATGAGCTGTGATTGTAATTGTTATTTCAGGAAGAGTTGGCAGAAATAGGTGGAATTCAAACTAATGACATTCCCAAATGGAATGAGACAAGGAAGGAAATGTTTAGAATTTTTCAAGATCTGCAGGTAAATGATTTCCAATGTTGCATATTTAGTTTCTGTGCTTCACAGGTGTATTATATATCTCAAATGGGTGAGATTTTATCATGGATGGTATTTGCACAAAACTATGAGATGGTAAAAGAACTAGTTTGATATGGCACATGGATATGTCAAAGTCATCAGACTGAGACATATTCTAAAAGCTATATCAAGATAATTCTTTCCTCCAGACTCAGTACAAAACATACTTGCTTATAAGTCAACTTCATCATAAGCTGCCTTCCCCATTTTAGTGCTACTAGAAGCCAATTTCTCTTTGACCATCTTATAAGTCAGGATGTGTGTTGCAAGTTAGATCCATCTGAAGGAGTGACTTGTTATCTGTGAGAGAGTTGCTCTTTGCAAAATTAAACAAGCCAAACTGGATAGATAGGTAGGTAGATAGGTAGGTATGTGATGATTATAATGATCATTGATGAATGGATAGATGACAGCAATAACAAAAAAGATGAAAATATTGATATTAGATTAGAGAGATAATTAGGAGAAATAACAACACAAGTGTAAAATACAAATGCATTATAGAGTGGAATAGTTCACAGATAAATTGACAATGTAAAGTTTGTTCTATTAAATCTGTTACCACCATTTAATTCTTCAAATTTTAAATCCATTAATATGATAAACCCATGAATTCCATTATAGATCATATACTGTTATAAAAGTAGTTAAAATTCAAGTCATCATAAATATTATCCAACTCGTTTCCTCTGCTTCACAGTCATGTGTGTGTTTATGTATGAACTGAGTTTGGACTATACACTTTGATCTTACAGTGCATGAAATCTATTAAAGTATGTAAATTGAGTTTAAATAACCTTTCTCTGTTATTTGGTACTGGGCAAGTATCAAACTGACAGCTGGATCAGAGAGCTGACAAATGGGAAAATGAAGAGGGCACTGCCTTTACAAACTAAAGGATTAAGATTAGACATTCACTCTGTTTGGCAACAAGTACACATATTAAATTAGCAAATTGATCAAAAGGAATGTCAACTTTAAAACAAGTGGGTGTTTCCCTGTACAAGCCAAGGACTGTATTAAAATATCTTTCTTTGACAAACAGCTCCAAAGAAAATCACACCCCACCCCCTTATTGTTTATGAATTTGATAAGTGTATATTGATTGTTGTGTAAGTTGTAATCTAAAAAACTGTTACTAAATTGGGATGATTATGTTTACATTAGAAACTGTGCTGACATTTGAGAACTTTTTGATAAAAATAGGTGGCGTTGACACCTGAAACAAATTATTTACTAATTGCGCTATTGGTACCAGCACCTGGGCAAGATATTTATCAGAGAGGACCATTAAACATAAAACAGACCTACTCAACAAATGAGAAAATATTTGGTGACTTGTGAAATCATGTAAAATTCAAACAGAAACCAGCTGCTATCCTGTAAATCTTAGGATGATTTGCCACCTTAGAAAGAAATTTTTATACCTAACACATTAATATATGCTAGTTAATAAGTAAAACATGTAATATTTGTATCCAAAATGTTTCCTAAAGTTTGGTTTAGCCTGAATATCTTTGACAATATTCTATTTGGCCACCATGTTGGCATAAGTGATATATGTCAAACATGTATCAAAAATGTGATTAAAGGATCATAAATATAATTATATTTGTGATATTGGAACTGAATTTGTGACTAACACAACTGTTTTTTTTTAAAATAAAAAAATAATAATTTTATTTGTCATGAAAAATGAAATGTTAATATATTAAATTTATATCAAGATTATTCTGGAGTTTCCATGCATTTCATGGTAATTGAAACCAGCATATTACCAGTACAGTGAAACCGTACTTTCAAAAAAACACAGCAGTATACTAGTAATACTGTACACCTAGAGCAAGGATGATCCAAATGTCAGTAAAAACACTAACTTTAAACACCAAACCTGGAATTAATTACATTTGATATCATTCAGTGAAATTGAAGTTAATTACAGTTACAATTACTAAATTTAATTATTTAATTACATGATAATATTATTTACTATTGGGTTATTTTAGATATTGTTTTAAACATTAATACACCCAAGTGTATTACACATTTGAAAAGTAATGCCATCATGTCTTCTGGCTTGGGAGGTGGAGGGAAAAGGTCAGTAGGGGGACTGCTGCATTACACATTTAAAAAGTAATACCAGCATTACTTGTCTCTTATGGCTATGGAGTAGAGGGTGGGGGCTACTGCATTGCATATTTAAAAAGTAAATCCAATATTATCTTTCTGGTAGTGGTGGTGAGGAATTTTCAAGAGAGGGACCACTTTATTATAACATTTAAAAATCAATACTGGTATATGGTAAAGGTGGGGAGCTGTACAAGAGGGGAACTACAGTATTACACATTTAAAAAGTAATGCCATTATGTCTTATGGTCAGGGGTGGATGGGGTGCCATTCAAGAGGGGAACCATTGAAATACACATTTGAAAAGAAATGCAAGCATATCTTCTAGTTGGGGTGGTGGGGTGGAGAAGCATTGATAAAGGGATGACTGTTTTACACAATTAAAAAGTAATACCAGTATGGCTTCATAAATGTATTAATGTATTAACATCAGTCAGAATTAAGGAATCTCTTTTAAGAAGTGAAACTATATTTAAATGAAAATTTTGCTGTTAGCCAATATTCAGCTTTATTCAGCTAGATTTATGATAGAATTAAAGAATAAAAGTTCTTATGGGCTATGTGCATGAAAAGGAATTTGCTTTCAATTAGCAATCATTTTCTTTGAGATCAGTCCACCAATATTACAGTATAAAAGTACTGTAAAGAAACAGCAATTGAAGTAAAGGAACTTAGTGTTAGTCATCCAGAACCAAGAAGCTTGCACTGGCGCTTTGATATTTCTTTGATAATAATCTATACTGTTATCTAACTAATTTTAAGAATGTAACTTACATACATGAAGCACACCAGTAAAAGGCAAATGGCCTAAAGACTGATGAGAAGGTAACATTTGGACAGTGGAATCATGACTGATATTTACAAGTATTTACAAGCCATAAGCTGGTTATGTTGTCCATAGTCCATCCATCTGTCCTTTACCAGTTTTGTTTCCACACAAGATCTGGGGTAAGAAAGAAACCTATTGATTTTGGACCCAAAATTTCATAGTTGAAGGTCACTGTAACAGAGACGAAAATGGTTTCTGCCCCATAACTCAAGTTCTCCATCATCCACAGTTAGACATGGCTAAGGACAATCCCCATCAGTTTTGAGGATAAATGTCAATGTCACTATAACTGACAGAAGAGAAATGGTTCCTGCACAATGACATTGTTGTACGTGACCTACCTAGACCATACTTTATGGTTGGTTACACTAGAGGCAAGGGAAAATTTTTTTGGGGTTAACAAGATGAAGGTCAAGGTCACTGTTAACAAAATAAAATAATTTCTGCACAATAGCTTGAGTTCTCAGTCATCTATAGCTACCAGACTTTGTGGAATGCCTGCACTTTGTGTAACTTTATGTAAGGAAAACCCCTGTTATATGGGTTGAAGGTCATTGGTAAAGGTAACTGACTGAAAGAGGAAAAATGGTTTCTGCATGATGAAATTAGTTGATCATCACAGACCTAGACCAAATTTTGTGACTGGTTTGTACTTGGGGTAAGGAAAAGCCTGTCTATTTTGGAATAATGAAAAGACAAAGGCCAATATGACTGAATAAAAAGAAAAACAACATTTTTAATAACTTTTGTTCTAAACTAAATACCTTGAGCAGAGTTTGTGCAAGGCTTAAAATTAAGATGTGGAAAAGTTAAGTAAAAGTGTATCAGTATTTACTTCTTAATACTCAGGACAGCCTGACTGATGTGGTGGTGAAGAGATAAGTAAACCATAAATGGCATGCCTCTGAGAATCACTAGCTCTTACTTGCAGTTGATTACATTAGTAGATGAAGGTGGAAAGCTCCTGCATATGAGATACCAAGTCAGGAACTTCTGCAACTGTGGCTGGTATTTTGTTTCTATTGTGCTGAGAAAGAAGTTAAACTTGAAAGAATTTTCACAGCAGACATATTTCAGAGCTTATTGTTTCGATTTACCCTGGTTTGGCTAGAGTAAGATATTTGACCATAGGTTAGTCCACTAGATTGTTGGCTGTCTTGAATAACATAGTTATCGGCCTTGGTTCAGGTATATTCTAGCATTTCCCACTGGAGATTATCTGGCATTGAATGCTGCTTGTATTTCCACACCTGTTTGTAGTATATTTAGCAGCCTTTTGATGAACCACAGGGTAGTTACATAATGTGCCAGTGAATTGTTGCTTGGACATAGAAGTTGTATTACTTAAGGTTATCATTCTTAATGTTCAATGTTTGGTTAAAGAATTTGCACACATTGTTTTTAATGGTGTTTAAATATACATAATTCTCACCACCTGTCATTGCTGTGGTTAAAATATGTGGTTGATATTCGAATAGACATCAGAAGGAGAATCTGGGGTTTTATGGTTTTGTATAAATGTATTGATCTAGTAGAAATTTAAATGAATTGGAAGATATTATTTTATGTATATTTAATTTGTATTATGTACAATGATTGTAAGTTGTAAATGGAGTTTTGACTACCTGAATTTGTGCATGATTGTAAATTGTAAACAAGATGATTTTTATAATTTGAGCATAAGGTCTAACCTTGTTCACGAGTTAGTGAAAGTTACTATTTAAAAAATTAAGGTTCCAGAACATTCTATTGCATTGTAGGTAGGTGAAAATATATCTATATAGTGAGATGTGTAAACAAGAGTATTCTGTATTAGATCAGTCTGTGGAAATCTGTTGGGTTTACAGTTGTGTTGAACCATCAGTAAATGGAGAGGAATTATGTAGTTAAATAATACATTGGAAATACAGAAGTATTCATTGACTTTTGTGAATAAAATTCAAATTCATTCTGGAAGGCATCATTGGTATATCTGGAAATTCAAGACTTGGCATATAAAGACATGGTAGGTATATCAGGACATTCAAGACTGTTGGAATTTATTTTGAACATTTTTCATTCTCTGACATTGTGGTAGGACATTTAAAATTATTTGGAATTTAATGTAAAACAGAATCCACTTTGAAAGGCATATTGATCAGTGTAGCATTAGGTTAGTCTCATAGTGCAACTCTTGTAATAGGATTTAATGTGTCACGTATAGAATCATTATAAAGTGGGACTCTTGTAGTAGGATTTATTGTGTCATGTATAGAATCATAGTGGGACTCTTGTAATAGGTTTAATTGTGTCATGTAAAGAATTATAATGGGATTCTTGTAATAGGATTTATTATGTCGTGTATAGAAATAATCATAGTGGGATTCTTGTAATAGGTTTAATTGTATCTTTTTATAATAGGTTTAATTGTGTCATGTAAAGAATCATAGTGGATTCTTGTAATAGGTTTAATTGTGTCATGTAAAGAATCATAGTGGGATTCTTGTAATAGGTTTGTGTCATGTAAAGAATCATAATGGGACTCTTGTAATAGGATTTATTGTGTCATATATAGAAGCATAGTGGGACTCTTGTAATAGGATTTATTGTGTCATATATAGAAGCATAGTGGGACTCTTGTAATAGGATTTATTGTGTCATGTATAGAATCATAATGGGACTCTTGTAATAGGATTTATTGTGTCATGTATAGAATCATAGTGGGACTCTTGTAATAGGATTTATTGTGTCATGTATAGAATCATAATGGGACTCTTGTAATAGGATTTATTGTGTCATGTATAGAATCATAATGGGACTCTTGTAATAGGATTTATTGTGTCATGTATAGAATCATAATGGGACTCTTGTATTAGGATTTATTGTGTCATTGAAAGAATTATATGGTTTGCTTCTCAGTTCAAAGCTTAACATGACTTTTGATATTTACAGAATAATTTTGCCCAGCCAATGTATATAGATGAAAGTCAAGGTCCTGGCAGTATCCAAGACACATGGATCAAATTTAACTCTGAATTGGGAAATAGAGAAGCAAGGCTTACAGCAGAGATTGCTAGGTAAGTAAAAGGTCATGCTTGTAAATGTTTAGAAGTCTTTGCTAACTAGAGTAGCAGATGATTCCTAAATACTTGATTAAAAATCTTTAAGGATTACCCAATTGATCTGAGCTGGAAGTTTAGACAGAGATGATTATTAAATCTCTGCATAGTATGAAATCACTTAATGTGTTACCTAACCATTTATGAGGAAATTGTTGGTCTGTTTGATGTCTACATAAACCCTTATTAGCTCACCTGGCTAAAGGTTCAGGGAGCTAATGGCATGGCTCTATATCCATAACATGCCTTGGGTCCATCAACAACTACTATTTAAAAATATTTCTAAAACACACTGGACTAATTTGAAAAATTTGGCAGAAAGCATCCTGGCATAAAGTCATATAAAAGTTTAATCAATGATACAGATCCTCCATAAAATATGGCCATAGGATATCCCTGCATACATAAATAATTACTAATTTATACTTCTTCACAAAAAACACTGGACCAGTTTTGGCTAAAGAGCATTCAGTTTATACAAATGATGCCAGTCTATCATCAAATTAGGTCACCATTGCTAAAAATAGTAAAAGCCCTTTAAATGACTTCTGAAAAACCTCTGCAATATGATCATATGTGACTGAAAGCATCCTGGCTGTAAGGTCTTTCAAACTTGTACAAATTATTCTATTTGTTCATAAGATACATGCACCATTACTTGTAACAAAAAGGCCACTGTTATCAAAAATAGGAAAATGTTTAAATAACTCCCTCTCCATAACTGCTATGTAGAATTGACTAAGCTTGACTGAAAGCATCTTGTCCTGATGAATTTTAAAAATGATGTCATCAAATACTAATATTACTAATGATACTAATATTATTAATGATACTAATAATAGAAAGAACTTTAAATGACTTCTCAAAAATTGTTCAACAGAGTTTGACTAAATTTTACATAAAGCATTTTTACATTGAGAGCTTTGAAGTTTATACAAATTTTAATTTAACATTAAAATAAGGTAAGTAATCTGTCATATTGTCTGATGGAAATCACAGGTTCATTGTGTTATGGTGAATTCTTTCACTTGTAAACCTGTAACACATTTTTAAAAAATTTAGAATAGGTGACTTCCATATTTCAATAAAACAATCTACATAAATTAGCAAAGTAATAAAATTTTGGGGCTAAATTGAAGAATCTCTAATTTAATACTGAAAAACGAAAATGTATTAAAAATATAATAAGTCTAAACTATCATAGTTCATATCTAAATAAGCTTGGGAAAAAAAGAAGTTTGCTTTTTCTTGGGAATAAATTTGCTTTGTTTGCTTTTCTAATTGAAAGCCTTAAAAACTGAGTTCACCATAGTAAGGTGGGTTTGTGTATTGGGGATTTTGAGATAAATTCAAAACTTATTCAGTCAAACCAGGTGTTGTCAATGCATCTCTGATGCACAAAAGTAAATGTTATTTGTCTATTTCCCTGCATTGAAATATCCTCAGTGCCCAACAAAACTTCAGTCACTAACTCTTTTAATTGTTATTGCCAGAAATATTTGTTGTCATTACATTTTCACATATAATAGTATTACTGTGAAATTTCATATATTAAATGCAATTAGTCACAAATTGTTGTAAATTTATCTTTATAAAGTAAAACAAACAATAACTCATCATATTTTTCTCATGAACAACTTCCAAATATAAATTACTACCATTAATCCAAATATACCAACCCTCTAACATTCCAGATGCTGAACTTATGAATTCATTATTATGAAAGATTAGAATTAAATAAATAATAAATGAATTCATATTTTAAATGTTATGACCAGGCTATATTCATGGGTAACAGTTTGAAACATCATGATCATTAGGAGTCCTGCTATCGCATTGAGTACACTTTAGCACCTTCTAGATATTGACTAGAATTGATTATAGCTACCTTTATGTGATGCTTGCTAAACATGGTCATTTCAAATTTATAGCAAGTTAAATCAGATAAATGCAAATTATTTATTAAAGTCATTATATAGACTGTTATGAAGCATGTTGTTGAGTAATACTTACAAGTTTATTTTCTGAAAGGAATAGACTGAAATATGTCATGCAGTTGCTCACAGTAGAGTAGAAAAAATGAATTTCAAAAGGATCTTGTTTCCAGTAAAAGAGACATTTTATTTTCTTCAGCATGAAACTGGAAACAAGAAAGACTGTGGCAACTATGAGTTCAGAGCTTTCCTTTCATCTATACAGTTTTACCCTCTGTATGACTTTGCTTTCACAAGCTTACTTGTATCTGTTAACAAGACAGTGATAAGAGACCTGCTTGGGCCTCTTGTTTTATATACACAGCAATGAGGGGAAGACGTTGTTGTTATTATAAGATTTAATGCAATTTTTCAGCACAAGATAAGCAAGACGTGGCATGAAGTATAAATGGTGAAGGAAGAATGTGTGAAAATCCCAGATAGAACCACTGACCCACAAGAAGCTATTGGCAAGCTTTCTCACAAATCCATATTGGCTGAACCCAAGAATCCAATCCACACAGACAGGTGAGATGGTAGTAATCCATAACAGTCAGTGCTCTAAACCACTCGGCCACTCAGGGCCCGGATGATATAAAATGTACAATTATCCCTTCTTTAATCAGTTAAAAGTTTACTTTATGGAAAATCTTTTATTTTTCACTAGAGGGATCTGACTGATACTCTGGTACTGATCCTTTATGGATATAGAAAATTAAATGCCTAATAAAAAAAAATGTAACCTTAGAATGGATTAGAAGATAAAGCATTTATATATGCCCCACCATGAAAGAGGTCAGGATATATTGTTTATACCCATCTCTGTGTTTATCAATCACAGCATAGTTTGATTTTATAGATAAATCAACTTTCAGGCAATGTGGTGGGTCATTTGTATTCTATGAGTCCATTGCAAGTTCTTGTAAATTGCTTGATCAGTTTGTAACTATATAGGGGTGTTACATGCTTTTATCCCCTCATATGGATTCAGTCATTTACTCTCTTTCTGAGCAGGCCCATCAAACAGATTCCAGTATATTTATCAAGCAGAATTCAAAATGAAAGGTTTTCAAGGGTTTTAATTTTGAGTCTTTTATCATGAAATAAAGCATGTTCTTTCTGTCTGCTTGAGATAATAGTGTGGTGACTGTACTTTCTTTGTTCTTTTTATCAGAGTCAGCAGTTTGATGTTATCAGAGAACATTTGCAATTATATTTGCAAAGTTCAATATTTATGACATGTTTGAGATAAAGCAGTTGTATTGTTAAGTTATGAAAAAATCTGATTTTTTGTAATAACTTGGAATTATTCAATATACCTTTGTTAAGTTAAATTTTGTTCTAATTTATGTCCCGATTGTATGAGCAGCAGGGTATTGGTACATTTTAATTACATTCTTGCCATCAGTATCTTTGTCCTTGGCTGATGAAATAGCATTAAAAATTGGTAGAAAAATATATGGTTATTTGTATCCACGTAAAGATGAACAGGTTTCTCACACCATTTTTTTATATAAAAATTACAGCTGTGCTGGTTATAGACAGGCAGCACTTATAGGATGTCATGTTATCCATTGTCCAACCACTAGTACAAGATTGTTACAGGTGATTCTTCTAAACTACTGAGAGGATTGCCACATAACTTTACAAATACATTCATCCCATAGCCTATCTCATTTAAAGTGTATTGCTGATGCACTTGAAAAGCATGAAGGGACAGTCAGCATTGGAGACAGAACAGTCACCAACTTACGTTTTGCCAACAACATTGATGGACTAGCAGAAAATGAGCAAGAAACAGGGAGCTTAGTAGAGAGCCTCAACAAAACCTCGGCAGACTACAGCATGGAAACCTGACAATTATCTTTGTAACTCTTCAGAGAGAATTGGTCTTGTTGATTCATTTTTTCAACTGCTCATAATGCCATGTTAGTGAGAAGTTTACTTCTAGCCACTCAGGTACAGATGCATTTTCAGTCATGAGACAATTATTTATATTATTTATATTGAAATGACCTATTGTTGTAGCTAGTGTACTTGTTTTTGGACTGCATTGATGCAGCAGGGTTTGACTGGAATAATTGTCATGCAGCAGAGATTTGGCTTAAGTAGCGGTGAAAACATAAAAACCAAAAATATGTTTCTTTGTAAAAATGGATAAATAGAAGTGGCTAAAAAACTCTTTTGAAATGTTTTTTTTTTATAATTATGAGTGCTAATGCTGTGTATTTAAAATGGCAATGGTATTATAAAATTAGTGGTTATTTTTTGTGTCTGTAGGTCTCATAGTGATTATTTAATACCAATCCTGGTGGGGTTATGAGAATGTCTACATAATTATTAGACAGATGGATTGTGACACTGTCAAATGGATCCCTGAATGGCATAATAGTTTCCCAAAGATGTGTTATTTTGTGTCATGTTTTCCAAGATCTTCCTTTCTTTTGAAGATTTTATTACATTGTTGGCACAACATTCTTAATCCTTTATATGTAAATTTATGTGTTGCTCCTGGGATTGGTGATATTTAAATGTAGCTGCATATAAGACACATCTGTGATTCCTTTTGATATGTAGTACATATAATGTAAACAAAGCACATCTTGGTTTGTGACATAATCATTAAAATGCATGTCAGTCATTCCAGGAGAATGGTTACAATACAGAATAGAAACTGCCAAAATATAAAATATCAAATTTAAGTTGTTCAATCATTTATTCTTAATCGGAAACTTATTTTCCATCCAATTTCCATTTTTGCATAAATTATACTGGTTATTGAATTAACCTACATTTAATTTAACATGAATTTTAAATCATGTGATTATCAGTGACTTAGGTATTTTTCATACAAAAGGCATTGACATACTCTATGACAAGTAACTTGCTTTCAAGTAACTACCAGAATTGAGTATGAAATTTTGGGCATGATGGTTGGAATTATAAACAAAATAATATGAAGATTTAAATGGATTTGTTTCTAGAATAGAATGACATTTTCCTCTCCAGGTATTTGAGTCAATTATATTTCTAAGACAGTTGTTATTATGTGTCCCGAGGAAACATCATGTAGAATAGATTCTTAAATGGCAAAATGGACATACATTACTGAGCAGTTTAAATAATGCAGCTAAAATAAATAAATTCCTTAGTATAAGGGCCTTAAGGTATATTAGTTCTTAGCTAATTGTGTTAACGTCTTTAAATAAAGTCACTATTATTGTTATTAGCCAGTGTGTCAGGTTTTGATTGTCATAATTTTACTTCTTTAGAGCTATCTACAATATATAAACATTTTAATGAAATTAAATTCCTTGTCGTTATGTGATATATACATTATTCTGAGCAAGTGTAAATATTCATTATGTAAGTTAAATGTTCTTTTTTAAAAAAAAGACTAGAACAAGTAGGTTTTGAAATATTTAATATTCACTTTTATCCTCCAAAAATTAAGACTTATTCACCCTGAAAACCACTTTTGTTTTGGATGAAATTTGGAATAATAATGAATTTTATGCTCTTTCAGCAAGTCTATATGCATGGTGACATGCAGTTTTCATCAAAATATATGGAATTCAGAATTCTTAACAAACATAGGAATATTCAAATCGTGTCTGTTACGTTGACCAAAACAATGTCGCATTGGAAAACACAAATATTTGATATAGTAAAAATATAGTAAGAATTTAACTCTAGCAATGTCAATGACACCTTTTGCCAATTGTAACCATTTCCCTGGAATCACTGAAGTGTGGTAATATGAGTAAATTGTTTCCTTAAAAAGTTGATTTTATTCCAGCAAAGCACTGGGGTCTGTAGATCTAAGTTATTTTGGGAGGAAATGTAATAAATTAAGTTACATTAAACCAGTTGTCAAAATTACCCCTTCATATATTAAGAATACCAGTTTTTATAAGCAAACTTCAAGCTATCCATAATTTAGCTGAAGATTTCCTTTTTGGTTACAATGGATGTCACACTAACATACCCAACCATGAAGGTTTATCATCAGCAGCCAGAACTCTGGCTGCAAAAAAAAAAAAAAACCAATATCATTTCTCAGATCAGAGTATCTGTATTAAAACTTGGTACTACACTGCAAAACTTTTACTGTTGATGTCTCCTATTACTGAGGTTCTGAGTGGCCAAGTGGTCTAAAGTACTCACCATTCTGGATCACTGCCTTCTCACCTCTGTCTGCATGGGTTCGAGTCTCAGGCTCAGTTCTTGTTGGTACTTGAGTAAGCCTGCCAGTAGATTCTCATGTGTTGGTGGTTCATCCCGGGGTTTTCCCAGGTTTTTTTATCCACCATTTATACTGGCTGCCATGTATAGCCTATCCTGTGCTGAAATTGGTGTTAAACCCTACAACAACAACAACAACAACAACAACAACTCCCATTACTTGCAAATTAGCAGTAATGTTATGGGAACCAAAATGGTCCCATCATATGCCAATATTTTGATGGGTGATCTAGAGCAAAAACTGCTGAACTCAGCACTATATAAACCCTTTATTTGTCTACTTTTTACAGATATATTTGTGATGTGGACTAGTTCAGAGTTGGAAACAAATAAACAGTAATATCTATCACAAAACAATCAAGTTTACAATGGTATATACAAAGGAAAAAAATCACATTTCTTGGTACTACAGTTATTAAGGAAATAATAAAATGTTATTTCATTCACTGTAAACCTACCAATAAATACTATCTACATTAGGATTCCTACCACACATTACTGTATGAAATCAGGTGCATACTGTCAATTATTATTAATTAGATATATCTACACTAAACAGTTGGACATGGGAAACATGCATTCATCTCATCCAATTTTATGAAAGTAGAGAATATGCGACCCAGACTATAAAAGAAGCTTTAACCAAAGAAAAACAAAACATAATATTCAGATCTACTAAATCTGTCTCATAAGGATAAAAAACTAGCAGAGTTATCTTTTCATTTGATAAAGATAATTATTATCTCAAATGTGCTTTAACATCTCTGGTCAATTGTCAATTTGACTCTCCAGAGATATTCCAAAATCAATCATTCTTTGCATAGAGAATTAGTTTTAAATTAAGAAATCAGTTGATAAGAGCTGTTTTTTAAGTAAACACCAATGTCTTATGGGTGAAACTTTCATAGGCAAAATATAAGATTATGAGAACTTAATTGCAGCTTTTGCAAGTAAATGGATAAATCTAAATTATTTGGAAGCACATTTAAAACTCTCAAAATATACTTCCAAGTTAACAGGTTATTTTACCACAAGAAATGTTATTTTTTTTACATTCTTACCAAGTCTCCTGGATTGTTCTGAAGTCTTTTTATTTTTGACCCCAAGTTTACAATCCACTGATTTGTTGACAAAAGCATGCAAAAATAAAAAACATTTGCTAAAAAAAATATCTTAAGGTGAAACAACAATTTGTATGAATTAGCTTACATGGAAAGGAGTTATGCATGAGATCTCTTGCAAATTAGGGTCAGGTTGCTCGTATGAAATGTACTCTTCACAGTACACACATTTATTTAGCCATTCAGCCTTAAAGTGTTTGTTGTGACATAAGTCAGCAGAAATATTTTACTACTTGTCATGACATGTATTTTTTTGTAACTGTTTGCACATCTGGTTTCTTTGGTTTGACATGAATGGTTGTTAAACTAAATTTAATTGTCACATTTTGCTCTGTAACAAGGATTCTGTTGTAGTTTGAATCTGGGTAGTTTTAAAAATGTTCATTTATAAAACGAGCTATGTTGAAGAACTAAAATGGCTGATTTCCAGAGCGGTTCATTTGTAGGTGATGATTTCATTGCCGAGCATAGTGATGAAGGCAGGTCTTTAAAGTTAGGAAAGTACATGTATATCAGATTCTTGGAGCTGGAAAAGTGTTCATGAATGTACCAATGAGTTATTTTGAACCCAAAAATAGCATTAAAAACACTGCATGCAGGTCAACCCCAGTTTTTTGGTACTTTTTTAAAATTAACATAGAAAAGGCAGATAAATATGCCAAATAAAATTACAGCAATTTAAAAATAGAGTGCACTTTTCTTTTCTCCTTACAGTTTAGCCCTACTAATCATGTTACAGTTGGCTGGACTAATTATGTATATGCCCCTATAGACAGCAGACTCTGAAAGGGAGTTCTCAATACAGAACAATATTTATACAGATGTAAGGAACTGAGACAGCTAAGAAACAATCAACAGATTATTGCTTAGACAACTAGAGGCAACATCTTTGAAAGATTTCAATAAAGCCATTAGTTTCATTGTTTGATGTACCAGTGAGTCACAAGTTTTTGAAGCACAGGTTGTGATTATTGGGAAGGTTCAAAATTGTTTTTGAGATTGAGAAAATAATATATTAAAAATTTAATAAAACTGGGTAACTATTATTCATTGCTCTGCAGTTTATTTACTTGCTTTTGAAATTATGTGCACTTTCATAATTAAATTTGTGACAAAAATTGTTGTTATGCTAATCTCCCTGATTTGGACACAGTCTTCTTGATTGTTAACACATGCTGTCACTGTCTTACAGAGATATGACAGTGAATTTCAAATTTTTTTTATAGGTTGGAGAGTTTAGAAATTCAGCTTAAGAAGTTTGATGAAGATACTAAACATCTTGATGACCGATTAGATGACATTGAGCATTGCATTCAAAATGTTAAGAAATATAAAGATATGGATTATTCATTGCAAGCCAGAAAAGATCCTGTTGCACTGGAAAGGGAACTAAAAGTGATTGATGAAGAAGTTAGATGCCTTTTGACAGATGTAGTAACCCTACAGAAAGGGGGATACTCAAATATACACCAATTACTCCGAAGGTGAGGTCACATTTAGGAAATTTTAATTATATTTTGTTTTTCCAGAAAAATAGTTTTTCTGATTAAAATGAAAAATAGTCAGCTATAATATATCACTCTGTTGACATTTTTTTTTAACAATGTTCAGAATTTAATAATTCTATAATTGATAACTACATTTCAGGTAAAAACTACACCATGTCATAAGGCTATTTCAGGTAAAAACTACACCATGCCATAAGGCTATTTTCTTCCTTTTTACATTTTCAGTTAACTTATCACAGTCAATTTTTATGGGTATATTCTTTAATCATTTTGAATTTAATACTATTTTGTTTTAAAAGAAATTCATAACCTTTAGACATGAGTTCCTGTGTTATCAATAATCTTCAGTGTATTGCTGCGTGTAACGATTTTGATAGCCTTGAATCCTCTAATTTTATAATTCCTATTACAGTGATTATATTATGTATGGAACATATCATATTTCAGTCTGCTTCACAATAATATTCATTGTTCGAAGTTTAGACTAAAATGGTTGCATTTGTGGCAAAAAAGAAAAACATTCAGAAGCCATGAAAGGAAACTTTAAATTGGTGGCCTTCAAATTCTTAATGCATGAGCTAGAAAATGACCTTAAACCCTAATTAAATGTTGTTACAACTCTAGGTTATAAAAAATGCTACAGAAAGATGTGAAGCCAACAATTTAATTGACAAGCAACAAAAATAATTTATTATTATTATTATCTTAAGATACAATGTGAAAATGCAAAAGAGTATTGTGATTGAAATCCAAAATAATCGTAAATATCCTATGACATTATCAAAAAACTATAGAATGTTCTGAATGAGTTACAATGATCTTGAATGTCCTGATATATTAATGATGTAATTATAAATGTCCTTGAATGAATTCACAATAATCACAAAGTAGTGTTTAATTCTAAAGTAAATGAGGTCTTTTTAATGTCCAATGAATAATTTAAATAATTCCTTGCTAGTTATATTTGAACAGAGATTGATCATTATTAAACTGGAATGAATAATTTTGCTCACCAACTGACTATATGTACATATTTTCACTGGACCTAAGATGTGATAGAATTTTTGGAAAACCAAAATTTACTATGAAATTTTCCAGCAGATTGTAAACAAGTTTGTTTCCAGAATCTTCCAACCTTGTAAAAAAGGTTAGACATTGAATCCAAATTCAGGTAAACATGATGATCAAAATTAGGTAGGCAAAAACTATACTTGTAACATCAATCACTGACAAGTTCAAGCACACAATATAAATTAAATATGCATAACAATCTATAAACTATTACAACATTTTACATTAAAATCTTTTTGCAGATGTGAAAATTGTCAGGTCTAGAGACCTTCAAAATCATAATAAGACAACCTGAATATGAGAGGACAAAGGTCAAACAATATAAATTTAATATGCATAACACTAACCCACATAAAGAAAAAATGTGTTTATCCTGTTATGTATGTTTAATTTGTATTGTTTGTTGTCTTTTCTCCTTGATTATATGCATTTATACGGAACCTTTGTCCAAAATCAATTTAATCGTGTACCTGATCAGTGACAATTTTTTGTAAAGAATATAATATATAGCTAAATATTTCTCTCTGAGTATAGATTAAATATTTAGATAATTGTTAATGAAAGTAAACTCATTCTTGCCTTAACATCTGAAGCAGCCTTACTTTTGTATTCAGTTTTTAATTAGTTTGAATTTATTTATTCAAATTATTATTCACTGGAATTACAAAGTGCTCAATAATATACTTGGACTAAAACATTTATTTGGAGTATAGTTACATATTCAGACAAAAGCTTTTTGGATTATATTTTTGTGATACATCAAAAGACTTAACAGATCACCACTTTCCAGGCCATATGTTAAGGAGTACAGGCACAATAACACATTCGTTTTTGGAATTTATTTGGAACATCACTGGAATTCAATTGGAACATCAAACATGTACACTTTTTGATAGAACTTTAGGACTATATTGGATTTAATTCAAAATACTGATATGTCTAATGTCAGTGCCATATTCTTACAGCATTAAACTCCACCTCAACACAATATAATTTTTATTTTTCATTTATGAAAGTAAGGAGATTGTGATCTCCAAATACAACAATTGGAAAAAGTGTTAAACTGCTATACATTTCAAAATGTATTTAAGCCAAACATTCCTTTTCGAATTAGGAATAATTGATCTGGTCCCTGTTTCATTTTTTTTTAGAAAAATAGCACACTGGATGATGCCCACCATTTTTATCTTCTTGAATGATTACTCCACCAATGCCTAGATCTCTAGCCTCATCAACTGAATAATGTATTGTGCTATCTTTCCTTTAACATATTTATATGACAAAGTCATTTCTGTTTTGCCTCCCAGGAGTCTTAATAACATAATTTAAGTTACTTACTTTTTTAATTATATAATGACCATGAAGAGGATTTTGAGGTACAGGCAAGAGACCCAGCACTTTATCACCAGGCTGAAAAATCCTTTTTTGTATCGTTCTATTATATCTTGATTTTATTTTTGATTAAGTAGAGTGAAGATTAGTTCTCACAAGCCTTAGATAATTTTTATTTGAAATAAGAGGCACAATCAAGATGATTAATCTTTGAATCCTCATTTGAAAGAAGTTTTTAAAAAATAATTTCAGTAGTCCATAGATACCCTTACATGAGTATATTGCATTTTCTTTTCATTTCATCACATCTCTATGTCAAAACATTGATTTAAGAGGATTCTTGAACTGAATCCTTAACAGAAAACAAAGCAAATTAAAACCCTTATCCCAGTATCTTCCTGCATGAAAACAATATGACTGAGTCATGTTTTTCAAAGTTTTAATGAAATCTTCCCAAAACGCCTTGCCTTTCAGAATGATAGGCAGAAGATATAAATTCTTGGATGCCTAATTCATGTATAACTTGTTGAAAAATTCTTTACATAAAATCATACCCTTGATCAGACAGGACAGATTTAGGAAGGCCAACAAGTGTGAAAAATTTACCAAAGTTTTTACGAGTGTTTTTTTTTTTAATATTTCTCAAAGGAATTGCCTCTGGAATGCTTTTGGATACACACATTATAGTTAACAAGTATTGGATGCCTGTCATGGTCTTCTGTAAGAAACTGACAAAGTCTACCATTAATTTGCTATATGGTTTGTCAAATGGCGGAATAGGTTGCAGATGCACCTTAGGTATCTTCTAATTGGGTTTCCTACCATTTGACATGTGCGATGAGATCCATAGTATTTACAAACATCACTTTTATGTTTTGGCTGATAAAAATAACTGAAGATCTTGTGATAAGTCTTTATGAATCCTAAATGACCAGCCAGGTGAATTTCATGGGCTAAAGTAAGAATTTCTTTTTGATAAGATTTCAGAGCAATAATTTGATATCTAATTAACAAATCTTTACTAGCAGGTACCTCATGTTGTCTCCATTTCTCATCAGAATCTCATTTTTCAAAATTTAACAAATTGGGATCAGGGTGAGGGCTTGTGTGGCTTCAGTTTCTCTAATAGCCCTCTGAAACAAATAGAAAGTCTCAGGATCATTTTCCTGTTCAACAATGAGTGATTTAACACCCTTCTCAAAACAAAGAATAAATTGTTAAAAGAGGATCACTGTGATCAATGTCTATTGTATTATTAATACTAGGAAAAAAAGTAAAATCAAATACTGATCAATAAATGTGTCAGCTAAAGAAATAATTTCCTTTTCAACATCACTCTTAAGAGTTCTTTTGCCATACATCTGGTAACTGCACAAGCAGGATACAAATCAGAGATTTCAATCTCAGTATGATCAACATTTTTTAATCAAAACAAAGCATATCTGGTACAAAAGGATTAACAACAACCTTATACTGAGCCAGGTCATTGCCTAGTAATAATATGATTACCATATATAAGTAAAGTCATTACTTCTCTGACAGTCATGGGTCCCAAAGCTAATTATAATGTGAAGAGAAATGATAATGAAGCTGCACTTTCCTACCCAAGTAAGAACTCTTTCATCAGAAGAAGTCTCTACAAAGTACCTTGAAACAAATGACACTGAGAAGATCCTGTCAATAAGACTTAGTTGTTCAATCTTGGACTTGACTTTCCTGTGTTAAAGGACTCTTTTCAGTAATAAAATAAGAAAAGCACCTTTTGCTTTAATCAATGCCTTGTTACTTTGAGAGGGAAATTACCAATGATACCTTTTGCAGGGAGAGAGAAGTGGTTTACAGGTTTGTATGTTTTGGAAATTTAAGGCATTTTCATATAATTTTTTACCAGACTGAGAGCAGTTGTGTCTTATTTATTGATATGTATCTGTCTTTATGCCTATGCTTCTGATGTCAAGGATGATGTTAGGTTTTGCATTTCAGCCTTTTTCTCAGATACCATTGGATCTAGAGTCATTTGATTTTTGTGTACAAGTTGTTTCACAAGGAGTAAAAACTAGGTCACTGCATCCTATATTTCATACAGCCATTGGCTGTTTCCTGTTTAGAAATATTGAGCTTCTTCCTAGATCATTATTGGCATAGTTCAGAAAGGGAATAAGAGGAAACTTCAGCAAAATAAATGTTTTTGTGTCGATGTGTACAGAGAGGCATTAGAATGGATGGTATCCACATATGAAATATCTTACATCAGTAGCAGTGATTGTCAACATATTAAATTGGTTGCCATGGTAGCCTTGAGTTTAACATCTTGGACTAGCACCAAAGTAGGTTGTGGATTAAGGTCCTGCCATAGTGTCAGTTCAAGTCAGCTATTGTGATGTGTCCCTAAGTAAAGCCCTTTACTCACATTGCATTGGCACTAAAATACTTGTATGCATTGCTGTATCATAAAACAATAAACTGAATCAAATAAGTCCTTTAAACTGTCGTTTATTAATTTATTGATGTTAGACTCCTGCATCTAAAGTCAAAATCAGCTGAGATAAGGACATTGATGTTCAGCAGTTTTACCCTGAAATCCACCCAACCCTCTTTAGCTATGATGCTGACAGCACAGCACCGAAAATCATCTAATGGGGCCCAAATCGTGGAAACAAAGCATGTTCAAGACTGTCTTCAATGGATCAGTACTAAACAAGCAGCACTGGAGGGTGCATGTTATGAAAGTGATATAAACTTGATTGAGAAAGCACTGTTTCAACATGGTCAAGAACACCAGTCTATCCAGGTGTACAAGAATGAGGTGGAAATGTGTACCAAAGAGAGGGTGAGCCATAGTTGCATAAGGATTTTGGGGGGGTATCATGGGATAAGATCGTGATCTTGACATTTGAAATGGTAATGAACTTGAACTAAGTTTTACAAGTGAATATATATATATATATATATATATATATATATATATATATATATATATATATATATATATATATATAATGATTAAATATAATATCTGGAATTATTGCATTATTAAACTGTTTTCTAATATTTGTATCTGACTCTCACAAACTTTCTGATTTTATGTAGTTGCAAAGATTGTGTTGCTTGTTGACATAGTGAAATGTTATTTGGTTAAGGTCCAGAAATGATAATTTTCCACTTGACATTTTTAAAGTGTCATGTAGTTCTACATTCTCATTTTCATCTCAGTTAGTGCTTACATCTCAGTAAGTGCTTTCAAAACTTAAAGATGAACTGACTGTCAATTATATCTGGAAATGCTTATCTTGGCAAAAATGTTATTTATGGAAAGGTTAGTTATATAATCTTTTCAATGGCCCTAGTTTTCCTTGTTTTTCAAACTCTTTGTCAGACTCATTATCCCTATCTTTTCCAAAATGCCACTAGTATTCCAGCTTTATTTCAGTTTTAATTTATGATAAAAATCAATTATACACTGCATGAATGGCCTTAGTGAAGTGAATTCAGTTCTGCATTAGTAAAGTGTATTAGGATAAGGTCATTTTTATATATAGCTTAATGATTAAGAAGATAGTTGCATCCTCCACTAATGCAAAAACTAGTTTGTAAGAGCATTCTTTTATTAAAGTTTACTAAGGTAAGTCAAGTAAAATTTTATTTTTTATCACTAATTTACATTAATTTTATATATTTTTATTTATAAAATATTCTTTTTCACTAACATTTTCCATACAAACTGAAAATTAGCCCTACTTTATACTTTAAATGGTTGGCTGAAAAGACAGAGTATAATATCCATAATGCATGATGAAAATAAGCAGACTAACAGCATGACCACAGCATGACCACCAAACTGTACTAGAACAATAAAAAATGACAAATATATTATCTCATATTATCTTTTGTAGAATCAAGAGTCAGTGCCATGTACCTGGCCACAAATTGTTATGTTAACACAATTTATCACAACTAAAGTTTATCAAGAATGACATAATGAAAGAGTGTAATGATGGCTTTTAATACCATATTTTAATATTAGTAATATCTATTATTATAAAAGTTATTATAAATTATATTTATTATAAAAAGTCTTTAATTAAGTTCTCTTGAAAGGTTTTGTGTTCATACTCAGTCTGTATATATGGTGTTTATTTTGGCAATTATATTTCCCTTATAAAACTCTAAGTTTATGTTACATATCAGTTAGACTATGTGGTGTTTTTTTTTAGCAATTATATTTCCCTTATAAAACTCTAAGTTTATGTTACATATCAGTTAGACTATGTGGTGTTTATTTTGGCAATTACAACTTGTTGATTTATAAGTATTAAAAGCAATTTCTAAGCTTTAAGAGTAGATACTTTCTTTAAATTTCCCTATCCTTATATTTTTTGCACTTTGTCTATATAGTGATTTTGCATTCATCTTACTTTTTTCATGAACACAGGTTTCTTTTATTTACAGTTTTGATAGCTTTCAGTAAATTATTTCTGTATATTAACAATCATAACCTACCTTTTTCTTGGCAAATTATTTTGTAGTTCCTTGTTTTTTTTTTAAAAGAAAGAAGCCTGGCTGAATTTTGTTTGTCCTGAAAGCTCAACATTGTTTCTTTTACCATTTATTTTTAGTGAAACACTCACATAAATTGTCTTCTCACTGAATAATTATATCAGTATAGACATATTCCACACTTACCAGATACATTTGTAGCTTTTTGTAATTTTTCTTTCAGCATTTTTATTTCAGAACAATGTTTAAGCATGATGTGGTTAAGTGTGGCCACAAGAAATGTCCTTGGAACACACACTCCACTTGTAATGATTATTCTGTACACATGTAACATGTAGTCTGACGAGATATGGGATCTTTGCAGAGAGTTGACCCACCTACTAACTGAAGAAGAAGGTAGCCTTGTTTTTGTCAGTTTTCTGGGTTCTCTATTCCTCAAGTTTCAGAGAAAAATTACTCAGGTCCCCTTGGAGACTCCTACATTTATTAAGCCCACTCACAAGGGAAGGTGTAAATGGGTGGAGAGTGAGTCATGTCCTCCTAAGAGGGCAAAGCAGTACCCTTTGAGGCTGAAGGAACTATTGATGGCAAAGGGAGTGCTCAAATCCAAGTCTGTCATATCTGAGGATAGCGCTAACTACAATTGTGAGTTGCCTTCAGAGTCCTTGACTGGTCAGTGGGTGACAGATTCTGGTTACTGGGTACAGTGTGCCGATCTCTAGACTACCTCTTCATCCTGTGGGGGATTGGGAATTAGTTTCCAGGCAGCCAGATTAGGGCAGGGGATAAGATTGGCATCTCACCTTTCCTTATTATTCTGTTTAACCCCTATGAAATTTGGGGTCTTCCTTTACAGGATATGATTGGTGCTTTCCGTACACACTGGAATTGATTTGAACTGCATAGTATTGAAGTGATACCTGCTTCATCTTACAAGGTTGTGTTCAAAAAGAGGGAGAAGGATAGACCTTCCCCAAAACACTATAGGCAGGTAGAGAACCTCACTAAATGAAGAAGAAAGACTTCTGTTCTAAGCAGTTTATTATCTCTTTCTTCAGAGTTTATAGATTAACTTTCTCCTGCAAAGTTTCCCTCTATGCCGAGAGACCCGGCCATATAGACCTGCCTCCCAGGATTTAAATATCCTTTATGTGATCATTGAAGACAGTGAGTTTTCACTAAGAGCAGGCCAATGCTGTACCCTTTATGCTACCTACCCTTTTTTTAATATTTGCATAATGAGGCAGAGGAGGATGAATCCTGGTAATTTGATAAGGTGGTGAATGAGGTTTACTTCTTCTTGCTCAACACTCTGTGTCCCATAATCCTTCATGGTCTACTCAAATTCCCATTTTGGGTGCTGAAGCAGCTAAGTTGATATTCCTACAAGACTTTGGCTTTCCTTCCAGTAAAAACAATGTCATCATTAGAATGAAGCAGTGGAAGAAACTTAATGGCATGCATTGCCTTTGTCCATGGCCTTGTCAGCAAAGATTCTTCACCTCCACAATGGTGTGGCATTGGTCACTTCCAGGGTCTTACTCGACCAAAGTAAGATCCATCTGAGAGCTGCTCCCTCCTCCAGGCTGACA
Organism: Potamilus streckersoni; assembly: GCA_016746295.1. NCBI lineage: Eukaryota > Metazoa > Mollusca > Bivalvia > Unionida > Unionidae > Potamilus > Potamilus streckersoni. The sequence goes on from JAEAOA010001024.1 coordinate 3,898,795, forward strand.
CTCTTCAGAGTTCTCATCCTCTCTGTGGCTAGTCAGGATTTGAGTTACCACCACCACTGGTTTCATACAATCATGTTTGGTTCTTTGAAACCAGCCAAGAAGCAGAATGATCCTGACTGCTCTCAGAGCCCACTGGCTAAATTCTTTGAAGCCATGCAGTCCCAAAACAACAGCCCTATTTGAGAGCTCCCATTCAGCAGGAGAGTTCTAGAAGGTCATGCTGCAATGGCCCAGGGAAGAGATTCACAGGGCCTTCATCCTTTCTTAAGGACAAGGCTGGACAGCCATAGGGATGTGTCCCCTCTCCTGCAAACTATGTATCTTCATTTTCTTAATATTGGCACCAGACTAAACCTCTTTCAACAGATTTGTTAGGCATAACAGTTGATGGTTGGATCCTTTCTATCATAAGAAATGGTTACTGGCTTTGGTTCTGGAATCCCCCTCTTCTAGTAATGTCTCCCATTTTCTTCTGCCAGTTAAGTTTGGGCCTGTTAAAGAAAAAGGTCCATTCCTATTAATAGAAGGGTGCTGTAGAGAGATAAATCTGAGGCTTCCATTCCCAGATTTTCTTGGTTCCCAAAATGGGGGAAAAGTCTTGCTTAATTATTTACATTTCCTCTCTTAAAAAATTTCTGTTGGAAGAGTTATTCATGATGTAAATCAGTTAAGAATCCCATAAAACCTGTTGATCTTCATGATTCATATGCTCAAGTCCCTATCTTTCCTCCTCATGTTTTATTTGCATGCAGAGATGTTTCAATTCCTAGCTTTACACCCATTATAGGCCATTTGGTATCCCAATTATCCAACATTTCAATGATCAGTTGATCCACAATCTCGATATACCTGTCTCACTTTTGATCTGAAGTGACTAAGCTTGGTCTCCTACCAAATCAGAGTTAAATCCATCTCAAAATTTTGTCTACATGGGGATGAATTTTCTGACAGACATAGGGTTATTCTGGGTTCATCTGGACAGAACAGAAAAGATCCTGTACCAATTTAGATGCTCAGAGTAAAGAAAAGTTTACATCTAGTCTTTCCCTCTCACTCTGCAGGACCTTTAACACTGCAGCAGACTTGCATATACTAAAGTTTTACTTTCAGCAGCTTGAGAAACAGCACAGCATCCCCTGTTCAGATTTCTCAGAGTTGGATTTCCACCACTATGAAAATTGGTGGGCAGTTTGGGACCAGTTTCTGGTTTGGGTCCCCATTTTCTACCCCCCAGTATTCTTACCTGTTCACAGATGCATCAGATTTGGGTTGGGGTTTTTATATATCTAGCGCTGGAGGGGGGTGTCTGATTCTTCTCTTTATTGTCTCAGGAAGAATCTAACCTCAACAGCAACAATTTGGAAATTAGGGCAGTGTTTTTAACTCTTCATGGGTGCATCCACCAAATAAGAGGTTGCTGCATGATGGTCTTCTCCGATAAAATGTCGGTGGTAGCATAACTCAGCAGATAAACAGGCACACATGGACCTTCTCTCTTTTCAGAGGTTTGGAACCTCATTTGCTAGACAGCTTCAGAAGAAATATTTCTATGAGCATGCAACATTTTCAGCAGGTAGAACATTTTGGTATGGATTTTATCAAAGATAAGGCAGATATTTCGTATGAAATGGTGTCTCCATAAAATGATAATATACTCCCTGTTCCATCTTTGGGGAAGATCCCTGGTGGACTTACTTTCAACCATACTGAACAACAAGCCCCCAGTCTGCAACCAGAGAGCCTGGGCAGTGGATGCCTTGAGCCTGAGGTGGTATTGTCTGTTTGCTGACACCCCTTGGGATGATACCACAGGTCCTTCACAATGTCAGGCTCTTTGCAGTTCATCACATTTTGATCATTCTAACTGTGGCCCCAGTGATCGTCGCTACCCATCATCTCAGCCTGCTGGTGCACTATCCCAGGCCCTTATCTCAAAGGAAGGAGAGACCTTCATGGGCTTTAATCTGCACAACAGCCCACAGATTCTCCACCTTCATGCTTGGCTCATCTCAATCTCTCAATAAAAAAAAGTTTTCAAACCAAGTTGCAAAGTACATCATTCAGTCCAGAAGAAGATTGACTTCTAAAACATATGGAGAATCATTTGTGATTGTTGTAGTATTAAACATATAAATCCAAGCTATGAGCACAGTGGCAGATTTTTTTTATCTGCCTTTTGAATAGAAGCAATGCTCAGTTGCTGCTATTAAGGGCCATTTCCAACTCATTAAAAATTTTTCAAAAGGCCCTGCCATAGGACCGATTCTCACTTAGCAGACCTGATCAGGTATATTGATTTGCAGAGACCAGTGTCTCACTCTCTAATGCCTAAATGAAATCTCTCATGTTGTGTGGTCACTCTATATCCCCTTGTGAACCTTTGAGTGAAGCTTCCTTTGAGTATGTTACCCTCAAGACAGTTTTTTTTTGTTTGCCTTAGTGTCGGGAAAATGAAGTGAGTTCTGTGCCCTGTCAATAGGACTGTATGTATCAGGTTCAGTGGGAATTATTAGTTTCTGTCCTTTGCCAAATTTTTTGTTCTTTTCTCTCCTTTGCTAAAGCATGCTTTTTGTTTAGCAAACCCAGCTTCCTTTGGTTTGTTCCACTCTCCCAGTTTCAGCGATATTTGTGTAGAGGATTATCAAGATAGACTTTATATGTCCAGTTAGGTCTCTCTGTTTTTCTGGGTGGTAAGTATTCCTTGTGTTTGGTTATTTTTATTTGGCAGTTTTGGAATCATCAGACCTCACACCATAAATTAATAGCAGGTAACATATTACTGACATTAAAATGTAATTTTAAGACTAATATTATTAATGTACTGCTAATACTTGCTGCTATTGACAGGTTCCCTCCTACCACCCCACACTGATATCTCACTTTGGACTACTCCCTCAAATATATGAGTTGGTCTTCACCACATGCCTATCTTTGGACTTGTATGCAGGACTTATTCACTGTTCTATAAGACTCACACTTATGGGAGGATGGAATTTCTGTCGTTCATTCTGATAGTATCCACCTGGAAAAATACTAGGTAGGAAATAGCAGCAGGTAAGTATTACATCATTAAAATGCCTCTAAAGCTACACTTTTCTTGTGATATATAGTGATATATAGGCACATTACAATCTTACCCTGATTAAAACCTTTTGGCATAAGTAACATTTGTATGGATATCTTTGGTTAGGAAGTCTTATAGTTGTTGCTCATGGCATTATAAGAGATTGATGTCATAAAATAAGTGTCTCTATTGTGCAGTTGACTGGTGTAACTAGGTAAGCGTGTCCTACATTTCATTACTTTCATATAGAACATCAATTGACCAATCATTCTCTTCATAGAATAGGGGAGAGGGGAGCTAACTGGTACAGGGGAGCTAACTCTCATGCTAACATCAAGTTAACTTTGATGAAAATATGTTTTACTACTGTGCATATGACGTGTGCAAATATGCACTTTTCCCATTTTACATGTTCAAGTACTTCCATTTAAAACATCCATAGCAGTCTCATGACTCATAATCTAGAGAATTACATTTAGCTCACTTTGGCATATAGTAAAGAGCTATTGTGCTACCTCCGGTCAATAATATTGATGTAAGCTTATATAAAAGTTTATACATATATATAGCCTTACTGCATCTCAACCATTCTTTTGTCTTAGGTCTTAATCAAGTTTCTACCAGCTATTCCTTGGAAAGTTGGCTACATTGTGCATACATATCCATTTCTTCAGTTAAGTTTTTGCATTAATGTTGTCTGCCATCCAACTGTTATGTAAAGCATAAGAGATATAGGCATCATCATTATTTAACTTTCAAAGAATGTACTAATTAGAAACAGCTGTGTGTCATGATCTCAATGCACAAAACACTACAGATTTGTATGAAGTAAGGCTTAATTTAATTACCAATATTACCAATATTTAACCAACTTCTCTCTCTCTCTCTCTCTCTCTCCTCTCTCTCTCTCTCTCTCTCTCTCTCTCTCTCTCTCTCTCTCTATATATATATATATATATATGCATGCTTGGGCCATCATTTGAGTGTATTGTGGGCTGATCCAAAATTAAGAAAGCTATGTCCAGGACTGATCCCAGCATTAAAGTGTACTCTGAGCTGATCCCATCTTGAGTAAATCTATGCTCGGCTGATCCTTGCATAAGAGTATTCTGTATCAATTCCAGATTTTAGTGGAATAGAGTTAGGCTTATCTTAGCATGAGGAAAGTATTCAGATTTTCTCATATTTAAAACAATGATAAAATAAAGAAGAAAATAAACTGTACAAGAAATGTGTTAAACAGGCATGGCCTTTATGTTAATGATATTGCAGATGAGTATTTGATTGGGAAAATACTAAAATGAAGTTGATATTAAAAATATCAAACTAGAGCCCTCAAGATAATGAGAAGTATGAAGGGCTGGGTAAATAGTTGCCAATTTATTGGTTTGGGGCTTGAATCCCTGAAGAGTGAACCCTAGGATCATTATGAGTTGCATGTATATATTTGTCTTCTCATGACTGGTAGCAGCTTCAATAATTTCCATGTTATTACTCAGAGATTAAGTCATCTGCAATTTTCAGGAAAAGCTCTGCAAAGAAGAACAGGATCGATTTAATGAGTGGCATTCCAAAGTACAAGAGGCCTATAAGAAATTATTGGTAAGCTAATATATTGCTCAATTTTATTCTCTTCTGATCTGATGCAAAAATATATATATATATATATATATATATATATATATATATATATATATATATATATATATATATATATATATATATATATATATGGTTGGATAGCATTTTAGCACAACCAAGCTATATAGTGCTGAATTAAGATTTTGTAGACCAAAAGTGTCATGCAGAAAAATCATAAAGGAAAAGAAAGGTAAAATCCTTAAAGTTCAAAGGTAATGTTTAATGGAAATAGCACTCTTTCCAAAAGGATTAATCAACTGCAAGAACATATAAGATAAAGAATATTCTTTAGAATATATTGCAGTTGGTTTAAATTACATCAAGATATTAGACCTGATGTTGCATCTCCCAAAATGACTTCCTTCAATTTTAGTCTTTTGTACAACAACAAAATAACAGCAGAAACATTTGTATTTAAATCTTGATAAATGGACGATAATAGGGCAAAATTTCAAATCTGTTTATGGAAAATTCAAATGGTTCCTAAATGGTAAAATAGCAGCTGTTTTGCAGTTATTCATTAGCTCACATGGCCATGAGGGTAAGTGAACCTAAGATAGTTTCTTTGTCTATTATACATTGTCATTTCTTTTTTTTTATAAATTTCTCACCATCCATTATCCATTGTGTTGTCTGTTCACAATATTCATGTACATCTCAGAAGCCACAAGACCGATTTGCATGTATTTTTATAGGGACCATTCAGCATGTATTTTTATAGGGACCATTCAGCATGTATTTTTATAGGGACCATTCAGCATGTATTTTTATAGGGACCATTCAGCATGTATTTTTATAGGGACCATTCAGCATGTATTTTTATAGGGACCATTCAGCATGTATTTTTATAGGGACCATTCAGCATGTATTTTTATAGGGACCATTCAGCATGTATTTTTATAGGGACCATTCAGCATGTATTTTTATAGGGACCATTCAGCATGTATTTTTATAGGGACCCTTTCTGATTTGTTCAGTTGATGCCAATTCATTTTCCAATATGGCCAAAATTACTAATATTAGAAAAACCTTTCTTAAATATTCTTCTCAAGCACTACTCCAAAAAATTTAAAAAAAAGAATCTTAAGATAAATATCTTTATGAATTGATGAAATATGGTTATTCTTCCTAAAAATAAAGGATACTTTATTCATCTTCAGAGAAAAAAATAATGAAACAAAATTATATCAAATTTGAAAGAAATTATCCTGGCATTAAAGTGTTTTGGATTTATACAAATGATGCCAATCTGCCGTAAATTTTGGCCATTGTTAATAAAAAATATAAAAAAGTGTTAAACATCTTCTCTCTGCCATCAAATGTTGCAATCATTACTAAAATAAGAAATCTTCAAATGACATTTTGGCACATTTAGCTGTAACCAGTTATGCTGAATTCTTGTTTAAAGTGCTTGCAGATTTATACAAAAGTGCTGATTCACCATCAGATGTGACTGTCATTATTAAAAATAGAGGACCTTGAAATAACATGTCATAAAAACTATTCGACAAATTTTGACTGAATTTAAAAGAAATCATTCTTGCATTAAGGGCTTTCGAGTTTATACAAATAATGTTAATCTGCTATCTTAAATAGCCACCATTATTAACACTAGAGCAATTTTTAAAACAGTTTTTAAAGACCTACTTGCTAAACCAAATTTAACAGCTTAATGGCTTTAACATCTTTCAGGTTTAAACAGATGATGCCAATCTGCCTTCAGTGTGTCAGTCATTTTTAAACACAAAAAAATACCTGTAAATGAGTTCTCAAAAACTGTAGAGCAGAATTTTACCAAATTTTTATTGAAATCATTCAGGCATGAAGGGCTTCTGTGTTGTTTTTTTAAAGTGATACCAATCTGCCATCCAATAGGACTTGTGTTTCTAAAAGAAACAATTTTTTCTAAATGATCTCTTTTTAGAATTTGATCAAATTTATTAGAAATTGACTTTTTTACTTATACATTTGATACTGTGTTTCCATCAGATATGGCTGTCATTGCTAAAAGAAAAAAATGTTTAAATATCTGTATTTCAAAAAGGGCTAAACAGACTTTAACAACTTTGACATGAAGCAGCCTGCCTTTAGTGTCCTTTCAATATTCTACAAGTGATGCCTATATTTGATCGGATGTGGATGAAGGTACAAATGCCAGAGAACCTTCGAAAAAGTGTTTTTATAACATATGCAATCAACAGCATTGGAAGAAATTTCAACAGAAAGGATTCTTCTGACCAAAATTTCTTGGCCAATTACTCTTGTTGTTGTTGTTGTTGAGCTTAACGCCATTTTTCAGTACAAGATAGGCTATTCATGGCGGCCAGTATTAATGGTGGAGGAAGAAACCGGCAAATCACCGGAAAGAACCACCGACCCACGAGAAGCTACTGGCAAGCTTTCTCACATATCCACATTCGAGGAATCCTAGACTTGAACCCACGCAGACAGAGGTGAGATGGCAGTGATCCGTAACGGACAGCGCTTTAGACCACTCGGCCACTCGGGGCCCCCCAATTACTCTTGCAGTTTGCTTTTAATTGCAGTAATAAATAACCTACATCTATTTTGTAGCTTTTTTTGTGTGAAGAACTACTGTATATCCATTTAATGTGAATTCATCTTCCGATAGAGTGTATAATTTTCATAAGGATGCAGCCAACATGTGTATCTGGCATGCTCAAGGAGTGCATAACCTTCCCCTATAGGGAGGAGCAGCTGAATACTTCTCATGTTCATTGTAGCTCATTGAACCCTCCCACAAGGGAGAAGAAGCACTGCATGCCTCACATCTCAGATTCCCTAGGGCCTTACTACAAGATGATCAGTACTTCCAGTTGGAAAAGCATTCCAGAGTCTCTGGAGTTTATGAGACCAGATACATTCTCCACAGTGGCCTGGTTTTTCATTACCATAGCTTTTCATACCAACTTCATCCTGGTTACTTTGTTCAGTGTGCTTGAAGTAGTGGCTAAACCTCTAAGTATGTGCCTTCTGTTTAAATGGCATTTTCAGTGGAATTTCTGCACATCTGGCTTGATTTTGCATTGGATTTGTGAAGCACTTTTTACTTAATGATAGTAAAGACCTTTTCAAGGTTGCTTCCTTGGAAGCTGAGACCCTCTTCAGAATGCTCATCCCTAACATGGCATCCCAAATACTGAAGAACCTTTGCCAAGAAGCTTAGTAATGTGAATCAGCCTTAAACAGATACAGCCTCTATCCAATGCACAACCTAATTTAAATCTCCTCCTTTACCATCAGTTCCAAAGTGATTGCTGAAGAGCCCCAATACAAAAAATTCTCCAGCTTTCCTTCCTTTCCTAAGGAATAGGGGAGAAATAGCCCTAGGGAATCAAACACTTTCCTTTCATTAAATTCTCTCCCATATGGCCCAATAGGCACTAGGCTAGGTCTCTTTGCAGAGGCTTGGTCAAATATTATGGATGATTTGTGAGTCCTTTCCATTGTGAGCAGGGGTTTTTTACTACTGTTTCAAGAACAACCGGATCTGTCAAGAACCTGTATGTTTTTTCCTCCAATCCAATTATGTTGGATTAAAGGATGGGGTGGAGACATTTTACAGAAATGGGGAGTTAAGATAGTTCTGAAAAAAATCAGGCTCTTGCATTTCTGCTCCTGAATGTTCCAGGTCACCTAAAAAAGTGGAAAGTTTCATTTTATGGAACAGTTTCTCCCTCTAAGCCATTTTTATCTGGAAGAAACTTTGAAGGTGGAAAACACATTCTTAGTCTGGAATGCATAAGTCAGATTTGGCAGTGTCCATTGACCTTCAGGATGATTGCTTGCACATCTCAATATTTCCTTCACATCAGAGATACATCTGGTTTTTCTTGGACCAACAAGTTTTCCATTTCTGGGTTCTGCTGTTCGGAATCACTTTCATGCTCAGTCTTCATCTGATTTATGGGAGCATACCTCCAAATGCTGGGAATTCTAATTCCTGAGAACATCAACAAATGACTGATTCATATTGGTTAGGTACAGTCTCTTTAACAGAATCTGTTCCATTGCTGGAAATTCAGTTTTCCAAACCATTGAGGAGTCAGAATGGATTCCATCTCAGGACTTTCATGACTTTGTTGATGTGAGCTTCTTCATGAACCAGAACCAGTTTCACAAGGATCAGATTTTCTTCACCACTTGCATTGGTGGATGAATCAGGACAACTGGGTACTCCATACAGGTACCTGACCCCAACACCATCTATTCACTGATGCATCAAATTGCAGTTGGGATGCTTATTTAGAACCAGAGGGTTTAATTTTTATAGTTTTATAGTGATGTCTAGCACTGTGGCAACATGCCACAGTCATGTAGCATAATGTCCCACCCAGTCATATTTTTTTGACACCTGATGAATCCTAACACTAACCTCATAATGTTGAGCCTCAAGTGATGCAGCTGCTAATACCATTTTGATACAACTTTGGTATGACTCAGCTATGGTTCAAACCAGCAACCTCCCGCATCCAAGGAGGAGATTTAAGTGAGGTTGTGCATTGTAAGTGCAGTATGTTTGCATGATAGCCAACTTGTACTTTTTCCTCATAACATTTTAATAGTTAAGTTCATCAGTTACAGACAAAGTTAAAACTGCAATTGCATTTTATCAAAAGACAAAGAGCACTAATCAATCTTTGATTGTTGTTCATGTCAGTTAAAGATACAGTAGCACTAATAATATTATATATATAATAATATATATATATATATATATATATCTCTATATATATATCTCTCTCTCTCTCTCTCTCTCTCTCTCTCTCTCTCTCTCTCTCTCTCTCTCTCTCTATATATATATATATATATATATATATATATATATATATATATATATATATATATATATATATAATGAATGATCATTTAAAAGCAAGAGATTGAAGAATAAATTTGTATATTGCTTACATTTCTAGTGGACGTGCACTTTTTTCACAGTTAGGATTACTTGTCATTTACTTTGGTATGACTAATATTATTTTTCTGTGTAGGATACCTCATTGCAGCGACTTTCATGGCTTCAGTCATTACAAGATTTTGTCCAGAAGGCTGTACAAACACTTAACTGGCTTCAGAATAAAATAGAATTGATTTGTAGCTGTAGCGAAGAGCTTGAAAAGCCATATGGACAGATTTATCAGGTAATTATAATTGAGATCACATTTTTATGTATAATTGAGATCACATTTATATGATTTGTGACATCTTTGTAAGAACTGTTAACTTTGGTAGTGCTGTGTTGTTTTGCTTAACTTTGAAAAGCAGTGCTGATTTGTTTCTAACTGTCCCATCTGTGTATGCTAAATTATTTCAGAACAATACAGACTTTTTGGGCCGAATCCATATAACAGCTTCAGAGCTATTGTTTATAATCAGATTACTGAGACATTGTACAGAATTATGCATAAATGCATGCAGATTGCTGTCACTGAAAATGTCAGTGAAATTGATGTGTGCTTATGGTTACCATAGCAACCAAATAGAGAAAAAGTGTGGAAAAAGTATTTTAGACCCCCCAAATCAAATATAGTGTATACTTTTCCATCAAATATAGTTATTCTGGGTGTGTACATAGACAATAAAAATTTTCTACATAACACATATCCTCAGTTCATTAGTTTTAGACCTATGCTAGTAATTAAAACTTTACTTTCAAATATATCTCTACATTTCTGTATGTTACAAAATTTAGATGATGCAATATTTATGTAATTATTACATGTATTCACAAATTTTCGCCATATAATATATAATTTTATTCACTTTCAGTTCATTGATAAGGAACCAATACCAATCATACTGAAAAAGATACGTAATTATAGATTAACTTTGGTTGCCACATCGCCCAAAAATTAATGTTAGTGTTTGAAAGGTTGAAAAGATCTTTTAAAATAATATTATTGGCAGAATCTTTTACCCAGCTACATTCAGTAGTAATGTTTCTAAGAACACTATGTTATCAAGATGTATTAATTATGAAGGTAAAATACTAATTATCATGATGTAGAACAATTGCATTGGTCATGTGTAGGTGTGAAGAGAATATCATTTATGAAATAAAGTCAAACTAATGGAAAACTAGTAAAAATTTCTCATTTAAATTTTTTTTTGAAAGGCAGATGTCTTACAGATTTTTATATAAAAACATTTATATTTAATTTGTTGTTTGCAGGAATAAATTTGATGAATACAAGTATCTATATAATATAATAACTGACACAAAAACCAACTGCAGGATTGTCATGGACTGAATTGGACTATTTACACATGTAAAATGCAACAAAATATTTTCTTTCAAAATAAAAAAATTCTATTTAAATAAATAGGATTTCATTCATGGATTTAATGACTTTTAAGGTTATTTCTAGTCATCATAAAATTTTATATCTGGCATTTTTACTACTAAATCTTGTTTGTTTTATCTTTCCTTTACTATTAACAAACTGAATACATATCAATAGCATATGAGACATTATGTCTTTGATTTTTCAAATAGGTTTTATAATTAATGTGTTCTTTAATATTTTAATGCACATTCTTTACAGCTCAAGTTGTTCTAAAATCCTACTTTTATTACATCTTCTGATGTTCAGCTAGTTTGAGCACAATGTCAGTGGCCTACTAAATAGACGTGTTTTATTCTGTAACATTCTGGTGTCTACATCAGAGGCCTCGAGTGGTAGAGTCTAAATTTAGTGGTAGAGTGGTCTAAATTTAAGTGCTGACTGTTATGGATCACTGCCATCTCACCTCTCTGGGTGTGTTTGAGTCTCAGATTCAGCCAATGAGGTTATGTGAGAAAGCCTGCCAGTAGCATCTCATGGGTAGATGGTGCTTTTTGGGGTTTTCATTGGGTTTGTCCTCCTCCATTTATGCTGGCCACCTATCTTGTGCTGAAAAATGGTGTTAAACCATACAACAACAACAACAACATCTCAATGATCTTAATGTAATGTCAGATTGAGCCATAATATTATCACAGCCATTAGTTTGGGTCTTCTCTTGACCTGGTAAAGTAGTGAACTACTTTCTGGATATATATGGTAAACAAACATCAGATGAGAAATGCCAGCATGTTACCAAGCCAACTAAGCTCTTTGATCTTTACTGCCCAATGAGGCAGAAATAAACAACAGCATGAACAGTGCTATGTGAGTTTGCAAATGTTACAGCAGATTGTGTCCAGTACATGTGTATGATAATGACATTGGTTCTGAGGTATTCTTCTGGGTGAAGCTTTACATTTGAGAGTTATGAAAGTTTTTATTACCTAAAAATTAACATAATTATTTCTCACTGATTTCAAATTATAGAGCAAGAGTTATGAGGTTTTCATTGATAATTATTAATTGTAATGTGCTAAAAATATTTTAAATAAAATAATTTTCTCAGCAACAATCTTAACATAACATCTATGTTGTCAAATGTTTGAAGACAAAACAAATTGCTTTATATGTTGATTGGTCTAATTCTGAAACTAGTTCTGCAAAAATGAAACAAAACAAGTCTGAGACAAAAAAATAAATTCCACCAGGTTAAAAGTTCAGCTCATGAAGAAAGGTCTTGAATATTTGATCCACAAGTCACAAAATTTTCACATTGCTGTCATAAGAATGGGTTAATTAAAATGTGGATCTCTCTCTCTCATCCATTTCTTTTTCAGCTTTATTCTTGATTGTAAGAGCATGAGAAAAAGCTGAGCAAAATTAACTAAAAAATGCAAGAAGAGTATTGTGCTTTTCTTTTTAAGAAGAAAAAAACAAAGAAACAACAATCCAGGTTTTTCTTCTTCAAAAGTCAGACAGGCAAGGAGTCAACACCTGACATGCCCAAAAATAATGGTTTGTCCCTTTCCAGCTTAATTGTTCTCACTCTTGTTGATACAATGTATCCCCCAATATCAGAAAAGGCTCTGTACATGACAGACTCCTTGATAAACTTGATTTAGTGGAATTTGAAGTTGTTATTGAATGGGATGGCCATATCATAGCACTTTTATATCAATACATTATATTCCTGCAAAAAATTTAATTCTGCAAATTTGGAAAACTCAACATATTGCTATTTATACCTCTACACTTCTACACAAAGCCCTTACAAACTTTATTCTAATTTGGACTATCCCATACATATATATGGTATTCAGCATTAACTGGCTATGAGACAGCTCCAAGAATGCAGCTACTTAACAGCCACCATATTGTTTAATCAATGTCTGTTGCATACAGAAGACTTTCCTGGGCAGATATGTCTGATGTAATATTTATTTCACTGATGTTCTGTTACATTGATGCAGAGGCATGATCTACTGAACTATTAAATATGTCCTCTCTCTCTGTTATTATTTGCACACAAATAATGATTGTCCTAGATTGGACATATGTAGACATCACTGTCCTGAGCCATAAAAGTATCCACACCCTGAACTAGGTAATGTTTGATCATAAATATATAGTTCCTGCAATCAGAGGTCAAAGCCCAGTGATGTCATCCATAAATATGTGGCTCTTGCACTACCAGGGTTAATACAGACCCTGAAAATGGGTAAGTTTGCCAGATCTGCATTTCTTTTGCATTTCATTTATGGTTTTATATTCATTTTGTATTTTATGTACACATTTGCATTCTATTCACATTTTGTATTTTCATTTTCCTTTTATTTGTTGAGCATATATTGTCTAGATATTAGATATTCCCTTGAATCACCACCATTTTTATAGTTCAACTATAATATCATCCTTTCTAGCTGACTTGCTAAGTGAGCATATTATATGGCACTGCATCATGTGTCCATTAAGAATTGCAATTTAAACTTCTCAACTAAAATAAATAAACTGATTTTGTCAAAACCTGTTAAATGCCACAATTGGTTAAAAGGATGATAAGAATTTTTATCAAAATGAAGCTATCTAAATATTTTATTCAACAGTAGTATATTTTTATTCATTTTGTTAAAGAAACATATTTCAACTTAACCCAATTTTGTCATTCTCAGCTTCCATCACATTTCCAGCCAGCTGAATTGTATGTCAAAACTGAAACACATGTCCATTTGCTTGTGTGCATATTTGAATTTATTAGAAAAAAGTCCATCTAAAGCAATTTGATTTTAATTTGTAGAAAAGTGTTTCTAAGGCTTGCCAGGTGTGTGAGATATTCCAGTAAATTTGACATCTCTTTCCATGTTAGTCAATCTCAGAACATGCTACACAACACAGTTATTTAGGCAGTAAGACAGCAACCTAAGAAACACACATTGCCTTACATTGTAGGACTGTTGCTGACACTGAAATATTAAGTTGTGTTTGTTCTTGGAAATATTTTGAATTTGTCCAAATGTTATTGTACTCCTAAAGGTAGAAAGTGTAATATTGACTCATCCTCAGTCTTTCCCAGCAGAAACACAAGAACCTTGAAATATTATGGTGCACAACACCATATTTTATAATCCACATAAAATAACTATTGAGGTGAACTCTTAGTCTGTTTAGTTCTTGAAGCAGTAGTATTATACCTTTGTCTGTTACCTTACTTCCATTCATCTTATCTGTCACACTCTATTTACTTGTGTTCTGGTCAGTTTAAAAAATTTGGTCATGAGCCATGCCTAAGCATATTAAGTGTGATATGTCCTTGAATTTGGTTCATTGCTGCCTTAGGAACTAAATCTCTTATATCTTTATACTTTCAGATTGTTAGTCTGGAGATGAAAGATAATGAAGTTTGTTTCATTTCAATCCAAGAACATGGACATTCTCTGGTCCACAAGACACATCCTGCCAAAACAATAATTGAGGTAATATTACCTGTCACATATTGTTTTTAAGGTTTTTTAAAGGTTAATTCTTTATGTACTCAAAAAAGGAGAGATTTATGTTATATACATTTTAAAAGTAATGGTAAATTTGTATATACTTGAATATGATGACTTTTGTTTCCAATTTTTCCTAACCTCGTTCAACTTAACATAAGAAGAAAATGTTTACAGTTACTCATCATCACATGTGATATAATATAACACAAACTGACCTTATCTAAAATTTAGTCTAACCATAGCTTCAATTAAGTAGGTGTAGGAATGATATATTTAAAACTTGGCTGTCTTTAAAAAATTTAAAGTTTCGATATTACAATTCTATAAATCTTTTTTATCAATGTTATGATTCTAGGTCTTACATTATTTAACATGAAGAAAGTGAAACCAACAATTTTAAGTAAAATCACCAAGCAGTTTATGTCTGTAATATACAAAGTGAAAATTCCAGAAATACTTACAGTATTGTTAAGTAACTCCAAGATAATCCTACATGTCCTATCACAAGTCAAAAAGTACAGAATGTTCTAAATGAATTGCAGTAGTTTTAAATGTGCTGATATAACACAATTATCCATCCAGAATATCTTTTACTGAGTTACCAAATGTAGTTTGTATAAATTCAATAGGGAATAAGCAATTCCAAGTAAATATTTGAAATAATTCCTTTTGAATTATATCTGAACACAGTTGTAAATTCTGATCAAAATGGATTCCCACCAACTGACCTACAACTGGAATGAATTATTTATTAAATCCCTAGTTTTGCACACTTTCACTTGACCTTATGTGAATCATTCCAATAGAGAATTCCAATCTAATTGTGTATAAGACTGGGTCTAGAATGTTTTGAATTCAAATGTTATGTAAATATTTTATTTACAACCTATAGTCATGGACAAATGTTAGAAATGTTAACATTTTGATTGCATGATCCCAAGTGTAACATACATTTATGGACAACACTTTAACACACAATTAGATGTACATATCAATCAAAGAGTTTCTATTCTGCAAGCAGATGCAAAGCAGTATGCTATGAATGGTAATATTATTATTTAGCATTAAGTGTCATTTCCATCAGATTTCTTTATATTGTAAGATAACATTGAAGATAAATAAATCTGATGATAGACAGTCTGTGGAGATATGGTTTAGAGAAATCCAAAGAAAAGTACAAGGAATCTTTAGCTGTATGTTTTTTTAGCTAAGTTACAATGTTTTAAAATATCTATATACAGTTCCATGCAAATCACTAAAACACTAAATATGCTGTGGATCTCATATGGGTTTACTCAGGTTGTATTTGTGCTTGGAGGGAATCCACCAGATATGGTTTAAACCCTAATATTTATTACCAATCCTGGTTTCCATCTGGAGAGAGTGAAAGTCAATATATTTTACATAACTGTAAAGAAATAGAATTTCTAGGTACATCAAGAGAAAGTGGTAAGTTTCTTTTGTACCCTACCATAAGGTTTATATCATACTAATAAGTCTTGTGGGGAGTCTGGTGGGATTATATACATGAATGTATAAGCAGATCATATAAGGAGTTGTTCAGGCTTGACTGTATGTACAGAAACATCTCTACCTGAATGAATGCTTATTATAATCAGACTTCTGATCATTGGCTTGATTGGAGTTGGATAAAAAGGAATTGAATTAAAGACCATAAAGAAGAGAATAAATTACTGATATTGTGAATGAGAAGCCCCAACAGAAAAATTAATTAAAACAAACTTAAAATCTGTAAATACCATATTGACCAAGAAGGTCAGTCTTATGATTGTTATCACTCATCAGAAGACAAATTTCAGACAATTGTGCAATTAAGCAGAGCCCATTTTATTTGTGCTTTACAGTGTTTTAAAATATGTTCAAATATAATCTCACAAATGCTCACTTAGCAAGACAGGAAAAGACAACACAATTACTGTACTTGGGGGATTTTGTATACGGCAATAGCCTTAGTTCCCATTGGAAGGCTTCATCTGTGACACTGAAGTTCTTGCTTCTAGTGGACTGGAAACCTTACAAAGTTGCCTGCCCACCTAAATCCATTTAGGAACCAAGTTTTATCACTATATGAGCTGGCAGGGAAATCAGATCAGGTGATTAATGCAGTCCTGATGCCTCAGATTTAGACAGGGGTGCTCACATAGAGTCCATTGTTTTGAAAATAAGGCTGCATTCATATCAGCAATCTTTTGTGCACTTCAAGAGTGTATCAACTGCATAAGACATTGCTGCATGATGGTTGATAGAGACAACATGTATAGTTCAGATACTTAGGGGTTACTCATTCCCCTTGTCTTTGCTTGGAAGCTTGGTTCCTACATTGAACAGCATTTCATGAGATCACTTCCTTAGTCCACAACAGGAGGTATGTTCTGGTTGACATACTGTTTCATCTGTTAGAAAAGCCAAGAATAAACTTGTTCACAACATAGCTGACCACCATGCTGCCATTTTATGTCTCTATAGTTGTTACATATATTTAATTGGTATTTTTTGTTGTCTTTTCTTGTTGATTGTATGTTATGTATATCTGTATTTTATACTTGACCTTATCCAAAGTCAACTTCATGGTGTTCCTGACCAGTGACATTTATTTTGTTAACAGCAGAATATATAGCTAAATATTTCTCTATGATAGTGGATTAAATATTCAAATCATTATAAATCATAAGCATGTTTATAGGCTTGATTCTGACTTTACAAACTACTAGATTGAAAGTTTCCATTAAGTGAAAGAGTTTTTTTGGGTAGAAAATTGTAATTGTTATCTAGATCAAGTAGAAGGGTATATAATCTTCTTGTGTATCTAAAAATTGCTCATTCTTACCTTGACATCATGAAGCAGACTCAGTCCTATTTTTGTGTTCAGTTATTCATTTGAGTGGATTTATTTATTCAAAATATTTTTCACTGGAATTACAGTGCTCAGTAATATTTTTGTACAGAAATATTAATTTTGAATCATAGCAAATTCAGACAAGGATACATTTGGATTATATTATGGTTATACATAAAAAGACTAGCACATCATAACACTCCAAGCCATTAGCACATTTGAAAGTACAGGCTCATCAACACATTCAATATTGGAATTTATTGGGAAAACTACAGGAATTAAATTGGAATGTCACACTTGTGATGAGAGAACTTTTAATAAAGTTTGGGATTTAATTCACAATAATGTAAATTCCTTTTAAATTTTCATGCTGAAATCTAGGTACATAAATTGTTTCTTAAAGTTTACAAAACATGTTTTTCTTCTTTTCTGCTGCTTAGTTTAAGATCATAGTTGTAACACCAGGGCCAAATCAGAGGGCATGGGCAGTGTTTGCCTTCAGTGTGAGATGGGATTAACTATATGCCTACAGCTTCCTACTTTTTACAAGAATCACTAAGGCTCATTACAGAGCTGGGACTTCCAAATCACAGCTCATCCTGATAAAAGCCCTGTGGGTCCCAACAATTGTGGTTCCAAAATTGGTTGACAATTTCAGGAATTGTCACTGAAGAGAGAGCTACTGGTGCAACACATAGAGTCCCTTGTGAACATTGTTTAAATCCTTCACCTTCAGGCTAAGCTCATATAAAATGATCTATTTGCCAAGACCACCAATACATTGCCAGATACATTAGTTCGTCTGGAAGGTATTTGACCTCCGAGGTCTATGATGCTAAGTTATTTTCTTTAATTGATGCAGTGTGAATGAAATATGTTGGTCCTACCTGCTACCCCCCCAACTGTTTTTGTCTTAGTGTCTTTTGAGTACAGTAATACCACTCAAAATTAATTCATTGTAATGCATTTCAAGCTTATGTTTTTATGACAACATTTTTTTGGGGAAAGTTTATTTCTCAAACTTTATTCTAAAGATGTCAGAATTTTAGAAAACCTATACCAGGTACCTGTTGATCCAAATGATTGGTTACTCGGGTACCCACTAAAAGGGAAATTGTATTAAATGTGTACAAACCTGAAGTTAGGTTTACATCTTTTTAATTCATGTGATCATTTTAATATCACTACCTAATGTCATCTAATACAAAATCAAAGAATTTGTCCTCATTTTCTGATAAAGTTCTGAATTTACTACATCATCATCTAGTAAATCATCATGGTTTAGTCGTTACAAATATCGTCTGACCCCATTTCTTTGGCCTTAATGTCATATGTGGATACTTATTTCGAGACTGTGCTAGAGCTTTGTAAGTAATATTTATATCATGCAGTTTGTGAAATCTTTTCAAGGTTGCAACTGAACACAATATCAGATGTGTAGCAAGATCAAATAGCCACCCCATGTTACTTCCCATACTCACAGTTCAAATCAGAGATTTGTCAGATGGGATTAAGGTCAGTTACTTCCTGGAAGAGGCAGACCTCTTTTTGGCACTGAAAATTTCATGTATTTGCGGCTCATTCAAATGGATTGTCAACTTGAAAACAAACTGAATGCTGACTTTACAAGCACTAGTAGAAAACTTGTATATAATAAAAAGGTACTTAGTGGCTAATTTTATTACTAGGGTTATTATCATGGATGGGTACCTTGGTACCCATTGACATCTATACCCTTGTTCATAATAGAATCATCAATCTAGATGCTTCCATGCATCATTTTTAGTACTTTATGAATAGATATTAAGTTTTATTAATATTTTTATGTAATTAATTATTTATAATATGTTTTAACTTTATAAGATATTGAAGATTGTACATTATATTTAAAAATTCATATTGTCGTTTTGTTCTTTTTTATTTTTTATGTACTTTAAACTAGATTAATTTAATGATTTAGGGATTTAAATTTGACTTACTTCCCTTGTACAATTATTTAAGAATAATTCTGTATTATTATAAATTATAAAATAACTTAAAATGAAAGTGAATATCATAAAAATATTTTTTACTAATAAATTTAAAAACAAGGGATGTTATGAAAATAATTTACTATACATTATGATTATTTTATAAAATACTTATTTGTTACTTTATTTCAGTATAATAATTTTAATGATATAATTTGGGTGATTATGGAGAAGAAAAGCAACAAATAAATTTTTTAATTTATTTACTGATAAATGTCATAGAAATTTTAATTCAGACATTGTGGGTATTTTGTATTTGTGAATCCATTAGGTTTCTGTTAACATGTGTTCAATCTCAGAATCAATTCTATCAATATGCTGAAATGAAAAGATGCAAAGTATGGAAACTGTTATTAAAGTGCATGGTTACATGAGATGAAAAAGATTGATGAATATAATATTTTATGTCTGATCTATGTTGGTTCATGCGTTTAGCTATTCATTGACTGGTTTGTCCATTATTTTGGGTGCCACTGACACTGTTTAAACATGATAAAAATAAAATAAATAACATTTGATAGCGCATACTTAGTATCATAATGCATCCTAAATGTTTCTTTTGTATTGTTACTATTGAAAGAAGTATTCATTAATGAAAGAACGGTGCAAACATCTAGGTCTATTACATTTAGTGGATGAACCCTTTTTAAATTATTTTTTTCTAGTTGAGAATTAATTAGAAAATCTTTAACATTCTATGTCCTTTTATAAACAAGTGTGGGTTTTCTTTCATGTAGTGAATTAACAATTACATTACAAATTATTGTAATAAATCCAATATTTATTGATAATCTTACCTACATTTGACAGACTTGGATAATATTCAGTAGCACAAGGAATGATATTCTCTTTTCTTTTTTTATTTTATATTTATATTTTATTTATTATTTTATTTATTTATTTTTTTATTTTATATTTATATTTATTTATTTATATTTTATATTTCAGTTGTGTATTACTGCCTATGAAGTAAAAAAAAGCAGTAATAATGATTTCAATAGGATAATTTCTATTTTAAAAATGCTAACCTAACTCTGTCAAAGATGATTTAAAAACTGACATCTGAAATAATTCTTCTGTATTTTTGATTGAATATATGTTATTCCATCTTTACATGATTTTATAGAATATTCAACTTATTGATGAATATTTATATTTTTTACATTAACCACTAGAGACATGTCATTACTTTCATTTTTTCACAACCTCTACGTTCCAAATGATACTTTAAGTTTAGACAAATTGAATGTAAATTTTATTGTTGGATGTAATTTGTTTAAACAGCGTATGAAGTAATAAAGGTCTTTTAATGAATAACTTCAAATCATAAAAATATCATCAAGAAATATTAACCAATATTAAATATACCAATATTAAATATTTAAGAGGTATCTATATAAAAAGTCTTTTTCTGCATAAATAACGGTACATAAGAAAGTGCCATAGGACTACCCATTGCTGTGCCCATCTTTTAAATATGGTTTGTAGTATGAAATTGAAAAATGTTATTTTTGAGCACAAGTTTTATCAAATCATACACATTTTCTTTTGATTGTTTACATGTACTTTCATTTTTTTAAAGAGAGCATTTACACATCTCAGTGCCATTGTTGTGTGGTATATTCTTGTGAGTGAAACAGCATCAAGTGTAACTGGAGATGCTTTTTCAGTTAATTTCCGTAAAGATTTCAATTTGTTAATAAAGTCAAAAGTGTATTTGACATATGAAGATTGTGACTTCATTAATGTCTGTAAAATATGATCAGTAAATGAGTTACATGTAGAAATTAAAGGTCTACCTGGGTACCCTATAGTTAGTGATTTATCAAATATTTTATTTGTTTTAGTTACAATGTAAATCTTAGATGTGCATATTATACTTGGGAAGATGTCCAATTCTTAATACATGAAGCAATTGTGTATAGAGATTTAATTAATGCTGTTGCTTTTTTTTTCCTTTAATTTCTTTAGAAGAATTATAAGAAAGTTTTGTATAATATATTTCATCATTTAATTGTCTGTCTACTTGTTTAATATAATCCTCCTTATTCATTGTTACTATGGTTCTAGACTTATCTGATGTTTAGTAACAATACTTTTATCTTGTGATAATGTAAACAAAGAATTTAGTTCTTCTTTAGTTATGTTTATTAAATATTTTCTTTTAGGACTGCTATTTAAACTTTCTTGCTTAGCCGATTCAATGTAAAATTCGATTCAATGTAAAATTCGAGATAAATATTATTTCCACTAGAATGGGTAAATGAAGGCATACTATTTTAGTAGCACAACCTTGCAATAAAAGAAATTCACTCTGACCCACATTTCAAATTTTGCTGGCATTGGTTAAATTTTTGACCACACCAATATTTTCACCTTATATACCAACTGTTATATCTGAAATAATGAAACTTGGTGATGGGATGAATGCACTTAGTTACAAAAGTTGGAGGGACCCCGAGTGGCCTAGTGGTCTAAAGCGTTGTCTGTTACGGATCACTGTCACTGTCTGCGTGTGTTCGAGTCTAGGATTTGGCGAATGTGGATATGTGAGAAAGCTTGCCAGTAGCTTCTTGTGGGTTGGTGGTTCTTTCCGGTGATTTCCCGGTTTCTTCCTCCACCATTAATACTGGCCGCCATGAATGGCCTATTGTGTGCTGAAAAATGGCGTTAAGCCCAACAACAACAACAACAAAAGTTGGATACTCTAATCCATATTTCATGCTTTACTGATGAGTTCAGACTTGATTACTATTCATGCTAGAATTATTGAACTAGAAGATTATATGCATCTGTATCAGTACCATATTCTTACAACTAAAGATGACATTACAGATCTTGCAGGCTAAATTCATTTTTTGTGGCATTTTTAACACATCATTGGCTATACCATGCTGAGGAAATGAGAGGTAATTGCCATTCCCAAGGACCTACTGACCAAGGCTGATATTGGTGGATATCAGACCGATAACCCAGAGTTAAAAGTGGACCTTAAAAATCTCAAAAAACAAAAATTATCATTTTGACCTTAGGAACCTTAAAAAATGCTTTTACAAATGATGCAAACCTAAATTTTTAAAAACAATTAAACATTTTAAAAAAATGATAGATGACTACCTACACCTTGATCCCACAAAAATGCTTTGTAGACCGTTTTTCATTAGGCTAGCCAAGCAGTTGAGAAAGCACACAAATTTTTTAGCATTTGTAGGTATTTTTTTAGAATAAGACCAGAACATACTTATAAGATTTTTAATAAATGTAATGCTCACCATGGAGATAATCTTGTAACTGGTTTGTGTCTTGACCAAAAACAAAAAAAAAATTGTTTAATTTAAACTTGAATTTCACTTCTAACTGTGATATCCCTTGGATTCTACATTTGATGCTCTGCCTGCTATGCTATCCTGGCTGTCTGCTTCATAAAAGTTTGCATTTATCTCAGTTTTTACATTTAGTACGGAATCATGAAAATTGTGAGGGGATGTATCCTTAGGTGTATTATACCTTGGATCACAAAAGTAGATTACTGTGTCCCATATTTTGTTCTTTACTTACTGATGTTAAATGTTATAAATTAACCGTTTGATAGAATCAATAAACTTGATAATTTTATACATCTCTGTTAACACCTTACCCAAAAAGAAAACATCAGTATGTCTTTTACCTAATTTTTACATTTTACTAGCTTTAATTAAGTTTTTATATTTAGCCCATATCCACATAGGTTTTTTTCACTCTAGAAAATATATATATATATATATATATATATATATATATATATATATATATATATATATATATATATATATATATATATATATATATATATCCTACTGAGAATCATGAAACTCATCATTGATGGGGCATAATGATGGGCACTTGACAGTTTAGCATTTGGCCATTATGACAAATGTTTTATTTTTCTGTCACTGATTTTTAACAGTTTTTATTTGAAGTTCACATTGCAGGCACAGTTCATGCTGTAACCATGAAATTCATGGTGATATGCATCATTATTACAAAAGAAGCTTATCATGAGCTTTTACTGTGATTCAGTTTTTTAATTTAGCTTATGACAGCTTTTTACATACTGTCTTGAATCTTGCAATTTGATGAGTGTATTCATCTTGTTAGATACAACACCTTTTTTTTAAAAACATATTTCATTCTTTTGTGTGTTCATGGATATATAATTTGCTGTAGGTTCATTTTATGATAGAAACCTGGTAGGTTAAATGTTTGTGTTTAACTGATGAGCACGTACAATCCATTGTCTTTTTCAGGCCTATATTTCAGAAATGTTGTCCAAATGGTCATGGCTACGGGAACTTTTAAGCTGTCTGCATCAGCACATCCAAGGCATATGTGAATATAATCAGGTGGGTTTCATTTTCAAAAAGACTATTTTTTGTAACAGTTGATTCTCAGTTGACACTCATAGTAAGAGTGTTCTAAGCAACCTTCAGTAATGATGTAAATTCATTTGAAAAATTTATTATTGGAGTTGAAAGATATTTTTTATTGTATAGATAAGAACAAACCTTCTTTAAACCAGTTCCATTATATATTATTAAGGTTTTACGTTAATAGAGGTAGATGGAAGCATACTTTGAACTTGGAATAGGCTAAATTTGCTATTCTTTCTTTTCCTCTTTAACCATTTAGAGTCACTTGTGGTTGAGGGATGTAACTTGACATATACTTAACTTTAAGGTCAAGGTCATGATGTATGTTGAAATTTAACTCACCTGGAAGGCCAAATGGGCTTATCAATCTTGCTTTGTGTATCCATCAATAATTGTTATTGAAACTTCTCAAATTCCATTGGATTGTTTTTGACCAAATTCTGTACATATCATCTAGACTTGAAGGGCTTTTTGTTGTAAGTGATACTGTGTTGCTATCAAATTTAGCAAAAACTACTGAACAGAATTTAATTGATGAGAAAGAGTGTCCAGCCAGGAAATCCATTCAGCCTTATACAGATAATGCCAGTCCACCTTCAAATAAAGCCACTGTTAGGAAAATGTTTAATTAACTTGTCAAAAATCACTGAAAAAATTCTGTGACCATGCAAACTTAACAGAAAGCATCTTGGAATGGAGACCTTCAGATTTGTACAAAAGATGATGATTTGCAATCAA
This sequence comes from Potamilus streckersoni, assembly GCA_016746295.1. NCBI lineage: Eukaryota > Metazoa > Mollusca > Bivalvia > Unionida > Unionidae > Potamilus > Potamilus streckersoni. The sequence continues at coordinate 3,923,372 of JAEAOA010001024.1, forward strand.
ATTGATTATGACTACTAAAAATAGAAATGTTTAAACAGTTCTTCTCAAAATCCAATCTACAGATTTTAATCAAATGTGAATGAAAGTATTCTTACAATGAGCTTTCAACTGACACTGATGCACGACCAAACATGGCAAACATTACTGAAAGTAGATAAAACAAACTTTTACCAACTATTTAAGGATTTTTTTATTTTTTACCTTTACATTTTATTTGATATACATTTTACAGAATTTTATTTGATTTGCATTGTATTTTATCTTATACTATTTCATGTTTACATTGAAAGATATTGTCATCCTAACTTTTCAATGCATTTCCTTGTACTTTGTTAGAATTTTAATTTTCATTGGCAACATATAACTAAGAAGAGTTGTGTACATATATTTAGTATTATATGCTTTGGACTTAATTTTCATATTACCAACTGGCATCCTCCTGGGGGCTCTCATTTGATATTGTTTTAATATCAAATGCAATTTGTCATTTTTTCACCAATCATATACTCATAAGCTATGCTAATACTATAAGGTCATGCTCATTAAATACATTTCTTTTACATTTATAAATAGGAAAAAATATAAAAGTATTTTCTTCATGCTGGGATCAGTCTAGCTATTTTCAACAAATCTGGGATCAACCCAGAATGCACTCTTATATGGGGATCAGCCTAGCATAGACTTGGTTAAGATGGAATCAACCCAGAATACATTAGAATACTGGGATCAGCCTAACACATAGTCTACTTGAGCTGTGATCAGCCCAGAATACACTTGAATGCTGGGATCAGCCCAGCATAGATTTTACTTGAGCAGAGATCAGCCTAGCATGCACCACAAAGATGGGATTAGCCAAGATTACACCCTAATGCTGGGATCAGCCTATCACCAATTATCCTTGAGCTGGGATCAGACGAGAATACACAGTAATACTAAAATCAGCCTAGCATTGATTTTCTTGAAGATGGGATCTGAGCCCAAAATATACTCAATTGATGATCAGCCTAGCACAGAATTTACTTGAGTCAGAATCAGGCTAGGACCAATTTTACTTGAACTTGAATCAGCCCAGAATACACTGTAATGCAGGGTTCAGCCTAGCACTAGTTGAGTTTTACATTGAGCTGGGATCAGCCTAGCACTAATTCTGCTTGAGCTGGGATCAGCACAGAATATATTGTAATGCTTGGATCAGTGAGGCATTGATTGGGAATCAGTCTTTTGCATTCAGATTCTAGCCCATGAATATCCCCTTAGAGAGCCAACTATTTTTAAAATATTTAAATTAATTATTGACATTATTTTATTTATTAGTTTGATGTTGTAGAATATTGGTAATAATGAGTAGTGTCATGTTTGAGAGAAAGGGAGAGAGAGAGTGAGGGAGAGAGAGAGTGAGGGAGGGACAAATGCATATACTCCTATATCATACATTTCTTACAATGCATGTAATAAATCATTTCTCGTACAATTCAGTATTGTGCATAAATTGTGCAAAGCTGTCATTAAATGACACACACTGAAAATATGAAAACCTTGTAATTATTTCTTCTTCAAAATTTTATATGACTTCTCCAAAACTGCTAGATAGAATTCGACCAATCTTCCCAGATCTGTCATCAAAATGACCACAATTGCTAAAGATTTATTTCCAGGACATTAAGTAGATCAGTATTTTTATAGCTCACATAATTTCATATGTAAGCATACCCAACATGGTGCTTTTTCAAAGGAATATGCATCTGTAAAGAGGCCCTAAAGCACAATCAACATCAGCAGGTAATTTATATGCCATGGAACAAAAATGAGGCCATAAAATGGAGTTACAAAAATATGTTGAAAAAGTAAGTCTCTGCTAATCTCATTAATAAGGATCATTCATATTCATTCACAATTTTTTTTGATCTTATCTTCAAGTACCTCATGTAAACACCTTTGGATGCCTCTACTCTATTCTCATGGAAGTGCCTTTGGACACCTCTACCCGATTCACATGGAAGTGTGTTTTGATGTCTCGATACCATTCCCATGGAAGCGCCTTTGGATGCCCACTGTAAACATCAGCCATTTTGAGCTGGTTTTCATAGCATCACCATCGAGGCCACCCTTCCATTAGATAATACATTAATTGGTGTGAATGACCATTATGTCAGATCATGTGGTCAATTTAAGCTCAGGTTGTAATCTGCTTTTTAAAGTAACTTGGTTATATTCTCCACCCTCCAAAATGTAGCCTACAAATTTTATTCTGGTCTTTAAAGAGTTTGCATAATTAGAATTGCAACTATGAAAGCTTTAATAATTTAAGGTTCTGATATTGATGTAGGCATCAATTAGTTTTTATAAAATATAAAATTCAGATGATTTAGTCATGTAGGTGCAGGAAAAGAACTTGTAAATTTTATTTGAGAAATGGCAGCTGCTGTTGGTCACATGGCTTCACTGGTGTATGAGTTTTCTCAAGATTTTAAAGCACATAATAAGTTCTTCTATAAAAAGATAATTATACAGCTAAAATGACAGGATTTTACTCTTAAATCTTTTTATACATAATAGATGTGTACCAGAAATGTAAAATGTTTAAAATTGATGTTAAAGTTAACATGTGCTACACTATTTAACAGTTAACAGGCAGGTCTATGTGTATGGAGTCGAACAGGTAACAGGTGTTCTATTTATAGTGCACTACACTGGGTAACTTTGGTACATGTATACTTGAAGGCTAAAAAGCCGTACATTCCATGAGGTAAAGGGGTATATTGATCCAATGTATAATAAAATAAAATTTTCTGTAGAGATAACAAACAAGAAAAAAGTTTCTCTTTTTTGGAGAAACTTCTAACCAACATGCTTTTGAAATTATTAACTTTCAGAGTATTTACTATGTTTACATGTAAAACCATCAGACACACAGACAACCAAATCTCATGATCCATAAATTTAGTCTTTTTATAAAAGACTGAAATATTCAGTCTGAAAAAAAAAAGGTTTGGTGAATGAGTCGTAAGATTGTTTCTGTAGTTGAAATATTGAGGTATTATTTTCTTTAAATTCTTAGATAAATATAATTTGAGTAAATGTTATTGTTCTTTTTTCTCAAATGTTAGTCCTATATGCAAGACACTGCATGTTGTAGATTCATGGTGTGCACAACTTTTTATATGAGAATGTAATAAAATCTCAGATGCAAGAGTGTTCCTAATGTCTACATTTTGACATACTTCTTTGCGATAGAATTGCAATTGTCATATGTATTAAGAAAGACTAAATATTTACTGAACCTGGATTTGACTTCTTGGCCATAAACCTACTCATCTGCTGCAGGCACAAAGTTTATAATGCATTTGTCGGATATATATTTATGAAATATCTTTAAAGATTCAAGTTATCACATCTTTTGTATATAACTTCTATTATTTATATATTTATTTTGGACCATTATTCACCCAACAAACAGGTACCTCAACATGACAATATTTATGACATTTGGGTACCTTTTGCCTCATCCGCTAAAAACTATGTTGATTATTTAACCTTTATTGAGTTTAACTTTATGTTCAGGGTCTAAGGGCAGCATATACATGTGTGTGTGTATATGTATATATATATATATATATATATATATATATATATATATATATATATATATATATATATATATATATATATATATATATTCAAAAAGTTTTAATATTTAATCATATGCAAATGTAGGTCAGTATGAATAATTCTTCTGTCCTTACCATTGAAGGTAGGATCAAGATGAAGATTTTCAATATTTCAATTATTCTGCTTCCAGTTCTTTCAGGAAGCTCAGTCTTGTGAGCAGTGGATAAATCAACAGACTGAGCATGTGAACAACTGCATGTCAAAGCTTGAAAAAATACCATTTGAAAAACTTGAAGAAATGAAGAAAGAATATCAGGATTTGCAGAATGCCTTTGTTGAATATGAAAAGAGAGTTGCGCTTCTTGCTAAGACCAGTCATGATATTATTCCATTACAACAACTGAACCGACAGGTCACTTCTGCAGTAAAAGTCCACTGTGTCTGTACTTATGATAAGCCAAATGTGAGTATACACATCAGCTTTTAATCAAAGTTTTTCCATCAAATACTTTTTTGTTTCATAAAATTAAATTGCAGAAAGGATCTTGAAAAGTCAGAGAAAAAATAAATGTACAAAAATACAAATTGTACTAAATTGTTATTCTTTCCATGAAGAATTCGGAAGGATGAAATTCACTAAATGACATGAAATTACATCAGGCTCTAGGTCAGATCACTTCATTATTACCATTGAATTACAATTTAATAACTTTACACACAGACAAGTCTTCTGGAAATTAATAATTTTCTTTTAAGGATCCAGATTATGCCAGAAATGTGAATGATACAAGTACAATTTAATAACTTTACACACAGACAAGTCTTCTGGAAAATAATAATTTTCTTTTAAGGATCCAGATTATGCCAGAAATGTGAATGATACAAGTATCAGAGTAAAAGGCAATATGTATTAGCTAAATGCAATCTTGATGTGGCAGTTTTTTATTAATCATAGTCTATTTCTTCAAGTTTTAATAATGAAAATAAGGGGCATAACTATCTCATAGGCTACACATAACACAATGCAAGGGGAGTAAATGAAAAATTCTCTAGTTAATGGATTCAGTAAGCTAGAAAATGACTTTTAAACAATTAATATATAAGATAATAAAGAATTGAACTCCAAGACTTAAGAATAGATAGTGGGGAATACTATTCGACAAAATGTGAATAAAGTGAAAAACCATCAAAATATTATTGTGCCCAAGAAAATAGAAACTTTGCAAACAAAATAATTCACAGAATGAGAACCACAGAAGATATATTTTATTAGATCAATTATAAATATTGCTTTCTACAGTATTCTTTATTCTGAATGAAGAGACATATTAAATGTAGACTTGAACTGATTAATAAAATATTATACATGTAATACCAAAACTAACCAAACAGGATTTTTTTTGGAAGGAGAAATATAAAGAGAAGAGCTTCATTAAGTGTGCTCAAAGAGATGAAAACTGGAGCTGATGGAATTAATATGGAATTGTTAAAAAAATTGGGATGACATAAAATTTGTCCTAAAATCAATTAATGAAAACTGTTTTCAATCCCTCAGAGACACAGTATAAGTCTTTGTGTTCTGAAGGATATTATCTTAAAAAAAAACTGGCACCCAATTACTCTTTTGAATGTGGTCTATAAATTAGCATCAGAATGAAACTCAGAAAGTGAAATAATAATAATAATAATAATAATAATAATAATAATAATAATAATAATAATAATAATAATAATAATAATAAAAATATTGTGGATTTAGTATGGCACCTATGTTTAGATGCTCTAAATGCTTTGCAATATTAGATAACACATTAAAATATGTACAACAACAACAAGATTACATAAGTTAACACCATGAAATTAAAAAACAAAAGCTTGCTGACAATAATTCAGGAAAAAATAGAAAACATTATTAAATCTTATTAAACATTATTAAAGTCTGCTATTGCAGCAAAAAAGGTGAGTTGAAAGAATGAATGAGATCACTGTGTCCTTGTGTCTAAGATCAGTGGGCAATGAACATGTTAAAAAATGTTTAAGCACAATCAGAGCACAAAAGGAGTTGTAATAAAGGTAGATACATGAGTAAAAGAAATCATAATAATAATTTATTTAATACAATATCCTGAAAAATATAATATTCGTGGCTAGCTAGTTCTTACTGATTTTGAAAATGCATTTGATACAGTATGATGGATATTCCTAGAATAAGTTAGGAAGTATTTTAATTTTGATAATTCTGTAAAAAAAAAATGGATTCATAGCTCATTAGAAATAGTTCATTAGCAGTTATACACAAGAGTTTCAGATCTAATTCCTGTGCAGTAAGAAGGGGATATAAATAATGAAATCCTGTCTCTCCAAACCTGTTGTTACATTTTATGAGATATTAATTTTGAAGAAAAAAAATAGTACGTAAATAAAGTAAATAAAGTACACTACACTGAACTAAAACTGTTACAAATGAATATGAAAGGAAAAATTTTTTTAAAAAAATCCATTTTGCAAAATTGTTATGGTTATGAGATTTACATCCCAAGTTGTGGTGAAAAAAGGTACAGTCACATATATGTCTCTCTTTGGCATTTCTTGAATTTTCACCCAAACATATTTAACATAACTAAATTATATAAATTTTTAGAATTTAGAATTTTTTATTTGTATAATAAATAAATAAAATGGAACACAGTTGGTTGGATCAAATAACTTGCAGCATAGGTAGTTACCAGATGGATTAGTGTCCCTTTGCTAAAGTGACATAATAGATATGTTTTTTTTTTCTTTTCCTTTTGTACCTATTTATGCAGTGACAACCAATGTAATACAAATATGTAGAGAATAAATTCAGTTTTAATCTGAAAAATTAAACCATGACAACTTTGAAAATTTTGATAACTTCTTAAAAAGTCCATGAAAATCACCTCTCTCGGCCTGTATACTGTTTGTCAATTTCATCCCAAGTCTTCTTTTCATTATCTTTACAAATGCAGGAACCTTGCACAAACCTATCCGAGCTTCAAATGATTCTTCAGTATATTACAAACAGCTGACAAATTTATATCCATGATAATAGAATATCTTCCACTGTGTATTGAGCATCCTTCTTCATTGTCATCAGTGACTATGGTGTCATTCACTCACTTTTGGCGAATGACACCATAGTCACTGATGACAATGACATTGCAAATGTTTTCAATGATTTTTTCACCAACATTACCACAAAGTTAAAAGAACCAGTGATTGAAAACAACTTTAATGAACTGAAAAAATTATGCAGCAGCAAAATCTCTAAGGAGGCATGTTTCTCTATCCCACCAGTATCAAAAACATTTGTTAAGAAATATCTCAGTGAAATTGATGCTAAGAAAGCTGCAGGACTTTTTCAGATTGGTCCACGACTCATTAAATTTGTCTCTGCTATTGTAGATAGCATAACATTCATAATCAATTTAAGTATTGCATCCTCATCTGTCCCCAAAATATGGAAAACTGCAAAAGTAACTCCTATTTACAAATCTGGTCCTAAGGATGATGCTGATAACTACCGGCCAATCTCAATACTAACAAACTTGTCAAAATTGATTGAAAAGCATGTCCATGATTCATTCATATCATATTTAACCAAACACTTTCTGTTATACCCTAATCAATCAGGCTTTAGACTGAAACATTCATGTGAGACTGCCTTGATCTCCCTAACTGATAAATAGCTTCAAGCACTTGACCAAGGTAGAATAATAGGATCTGTATTTGTAGATTTCAGGAAAGCTTTTGACATGTTGGATCATAAAATCCTTTTGAAGAAACTGAAAATCTACCAATGTGATGAAAGCACAATTAGATGGTTTACTTCATACTTAAGTGAGAGAGCACAACATGTTTATATAAATAATGAACCTAGAACAGTTAGATGTGGAGTACCACAAGGCTCAATTCTGGGTCCATTACTGTTTATTTTATTTATTAATGACCTACCACTTGTACTAAAGGACTCAGTATCATCTACAGATCTCTATGCAGATGACACAACATTGTCAGACATCCAAAAAACATGAAACATGAACTCGAAATTTATCTACAGAATGCCCTAAACAAACTGGACAACTGGTGCACATGCAATGGCATGGTGGTTAATACTGGTAAAACTAAAATATTACTTATCTCAACACAGAACAAAAGAACAAAACTTGATAGTGATGAACTATGTCTGACATGGAAGAATAAAAGGTTGCAAATGGTCTGTCATGATAGTCTACTTGGTGTTTAGGTAGATAATAACATATCATGGACAGAACATATCAAACATATCAGTAAAAAAGTCAATTCAAGTTTATGTCTTCTCAGTAGGATAAGACACTTTCTCTCAGAAAAGCACAGAAAACAATTTATAATAGTTACACACAACCCTATTTAGACTATTCTAATACAGTATGGGGTAATTCAAATGATAAAAACTTAGCAAAGCTGGCACATCTCCAAAAAGAGCTTTTGAGTTAATATCAATCCAGAAAGAAAGCAAGGAAATTTTAGCTGGTAAGTTAAAAATATTACCTATTAAAGACTGAATCTGTTTAAGAAAAACTAAATTAATGTACAGGATAGCCAATAATAATGCTCCTGAATATTTACAATCACTATTCAAGTATAGGCTACCAGGAAATAATCCCCACATGCAATCAATGTCTACCAAACATTACAAAATATTTCCAAACCAAATAAGGAATTATTTTTAAAAAAGTTTCCAATACTCTGAAACTTTGCTCTGGAATAGTATTCCAGTTGAGATTAGAAATGCCCACTATTTCTTTTTTCCAAACTCAATATATCCAGTGGCTTCAGAGATGCAGCTAAAATAAGTAAATTCCTTTGAATGAAGTCCTCAAAGTAGATTAGTTCTTAGCTAATTGAGTTACCCTCTTTGAATAAAGTCATAATAATTGTCCACCCACCCCAGAATATCTTCCACTGTGTATTGAACATCATTCTTCATTACCCACCCACCCACCCCTCCTTCCCATCTTCACAGCAGTCACCTCCCGGCTCACTAGTGGCAGACCGTTATGTTACAGATCATGAGTCATCGTTAGTGGATTCACATTTATTTTAAAACAGTGAAACCACTTCAGAATTTTAAGATATGACAAAGAATTACATCCATCAACTTTATGCAAGTTTGCCTTGATATCAGTTTGAGAGTACTTGCTTTGTAGCAAAATTGATTTTCCTTCTTTGACATGTTCACATAGCTTTCATTTACCAATGTTATATCACACATGTATTTGCAAGTGACCAGCATTTGGTAGGTGCAGCTGCGGATGACTTTATAGAATGTTAGTTTGTCTGCCAGTTATTAATAGTGTTGAAAGAATTTTTTTAGAAATTTATTTCAGAACTTTTCAAGTACCAGTACCTCTTATACATACTACAATGGAGTCATATACTACGAAAAAGATAAAATGCTACTTTTGCACCTACCTTCATTCATAAATGAAAGTATTAATTTTTAAAGATAGAGTGCATAAAGTAAATAATAAACATGCACATCATCCTAAGTTTGAACATAACATCATGCCAGGAGGACTTTTAATGACTGGCATGTCTGTTTTGACAAGATGTTAATAAATTTGCGCCAAAGCAAGGCCTGATTCTTTACAGACAAACAATGGTTACCTTTTTTATTAGGGTCAATCTTGACTTAAGTCACTGTACTTGCACAGAAAATACACCATCTTCATTTATATTTTAGCTCTTTTTTTATAGTGAGAAATGATGGAAGATGTTGTAGGTGAAAAAATCCCATCCTTGGGATCAAAATTTGTGTGCAGGAACTTAGCAAAGTCTAGTACCTGCCCAAAAATTCTGACCATTGGGATTGTCCTATTCCACAAAAGTGCCTGTAATGGATTCTATTATCCAGTGTCATATAGTTCACATACTTGAGTTACTAATTTATCTCGTATTGTTTTATCACATGGACAAACTGTCATGCATACTAAGGAATAAGAAAATAGTTTTAGTGTCAAGTAAAATATTTTGTATTTTATGATAAATTTGTTTTCTACTGACAGATGTCACTACAGCTGCATGAGGAATGCTATCTTTTAGACACAAGTCAGAAAATCTATTGGCTGGTGAGTTAAATCATATAAAATAAAGTGAAAGATTTTTATTCCATGTGGGAAAAAAAATATACTATGTAATCAATCTTTCTTTGTTGGAATGTTAAAACCTTTTTTGCATTAATTTTGGAGAAGACTCGAGTTGTTTCATCATTTTCCATCTTATTTCATGAAAACCTTGGAAAAGCATGAAAAACTCGAGCAATGAAAATGCTGGAGTATTTGGACTAATATTCCAGGCTTATTCCAGGGTAGGCTGGAAAAGCATTGAAAAAAGACATGGATAAAGCATGGAAAATGCTGGACAATTCTAGCATGGAAAACACTGGATGATTCTATTATGGAAAATGCTGGAGTATTTGGACTAATATTCCAGGTTCTGCCCAGGGTAGGCTGGAAAAGCATGGAAAAAGACATGGAAAAGCATGGAAAAGGCTGGACAATTCTAGCATGGAAAACCATGGAGTATTTTGGACTAGTAATCCAGGTTTTTCCTGGGTAGGCTGGAAAAATATTAGAAAGAATCATCAAAAAGCATGGAAAATGATAGTATGGAAAACCCTGGAATATTTAATAACAAATCCTGGAATACTGGCCCCATCAAAACTGTAATACCTGGCTAGAAGATTACAAATTTTTTTCATGAAACCTGGAATTCCCTATAAATTATTTTTCACTTCACTGACACTCTGACAGGATCCCCATCCCATCTGTTAATATTGTACACTATTATGTGAAAATCTAGAATGTTATCCATTTGATTTACATTCAGTGCTCAAAAAGTCTGATAGCTCAATACCATGGGTCATCTTCACCTGAGAAATCAATCTGCACTAATGAAATGTTGAAATTTAATTCAAGTTATTAAATTATTAATATTCATCCTCATGTATGCCTTTTACACCATAAATTTATTGAGAGCAGTAAGCATTGAGTACAAATCAAAGCATAATTATTGTGATCTATGAATTGGGAACAGATCTGTTACTATAACCAAGGGTCAAGCAGAACTTGAATTTTAGTGAGAGGTGACTTCTCCTTTTGGACAGAACAGTAAGGGAGAAGTGAGAGCTGAACAGGGAGAAGTGCTGAAATGGCTTTAATTTACATGTGATTCTAAAATATTATTTTAGATATTTATCTAACAGAAACCAGCCAGAACCATTCTAGTGGAGACAGGAACTGTTCCAGCAATTATTGCAACATTGTGTGACCACATAATGTCATTCAGGCTAGCATGTATACATTACAGGCTGTTATATGATTGGTTTAATTGTTGCAATCTGAAGAGCTTAGGGCAAATACTGGATTTTTTTGTCTCCAGGTATTATAAGTAATCAAGGTGACAAATTTGGTTGTAATGGCTTATGAGTCTTTGATTAAAGGAACTGGCTGACCTCAGGATGAAAAGGAATGGCTAACTAAAAATGATTTGAGATTTTTAAATTTCACTAAAGTTGCGACCATTATATAGTATTTTACTTAAGTTTCATTAATTTTTCAGACATTTCAAAAGGTTTCCGATAAACAATGGATGTGAATTAAACAGGACTTTATTAACCACAGTAATATTTAAGTGTACATGAAACAATATTATGCAGCTGTTATAATTATATCATATACAAGAGATACGGGAGTTGTACTGCAGTCTTGACTTTTGAATGTACAAACTTCTGTGTGATGCTGTTGTGGTTGCTTGAAAGCATCCTTGTTCCATAAACAGCCTTGACAAACATTTATCATGATATAAATAATCATATTTTTCTCTGGATTCTAACACAACTATAATATTTTGAAAATATAAACTATAATTCCACTCATGATATTAAAGGATGATTCTACTTGTGAGCCAAGAAAACTTCACAAAGATATGACTGTCTTTGACAGACATGGGTATCTGGCAATAATGTCAACAGTTTTCCACCATTCTGGAAGTGAATCTGTTTGGAATTCTATAACTTTGAAATCATCTTGGTTTAATTTCTTGACTATTTATAGCATGTTAGCCACTACTGAAAAGTCATTAATCATAGTTCAAAATCTTTTTGGCACAAATCGCAAAATGCTAGTGCTGGCATTCAGTTTTTATGCAGATTGATCAGTCAGATTCTACTTTGCGTTCAAGCAGTTCTCATTGCTGCACATTTTTCAAATGTTTATTCAAACTTTTATCTTGCTCGAAAATTTGCAATGTCATGTTGGAAAAGCATGCTCATTCCCATCAGATTCCATTATGCAAAGATTCGTTGGGCAAGCACCAACTTTTGACCCAACAGAAAGCTCCTTACAACGATAATCTGTTAAATAATATATGGAACAAATACTTATTAAAATTATTATTGCAGAATGTGACTTTTAAAAACTAAGTTTCAGAGGCAATTTAAAAAGAGTCCGTATGGAGGAATCAGATTCAGGTCAGGAGAAACGTAAAATATTGCTCTAAAATGGAAGAAAACAATCTTGTTTAATAGCAGTTACATTCAATTCAAGTTAACAAAAAAAAACATTAGAAAACAATAAAGAAAAATAACAAGGAAATATTTGGAAAGAAATTATTTTTCCCAAAATGAACAATAAATTACAGCTATCAGATACATGAAATATAAATGTTGCTGAAAATATTCAAATTGTACAAGAAACAAGGTTGTAAATGAAAATTGTGCCAAATTGATATGGCTACCACAACAGCCATTGTGAAAATCTTGTTATTGCTACTCTTCCTGAATGGAAAACCATTTTAGTATAGGGGTTCCACCAGAGACGTCTTATGAAGTCTGGTTTGAACTAAATACAAAACATCAAATATGGCCACCACAGTAGCTGTCTTGAAAATATTATTATTGATACTCTGTCTGAATGGAGGAGCCAAGGTGGTTGAGTGATCTAAGGTACATGCCTTTACAGATCTCTGTTATCTCATCTTTGTCAGTGTAAATCTCAGGCTCTGCCAACATGGATATGTGAAAACACTTGCTAGTAGCTTTCCATGGATTTGTGCTTTTTTCTGTGGTTCTTGCTGTACCAAATGTACTAGCTCATTATGTGCTGAAAATTGAAGTTATACCCATAACAACAACAACATCCAGTCTGGGCATATTAAATTGGAGTTTTCACTAAAATACTGCTTAAAATATTTTATTGGATCTGACTGAAAATGGTACCAGTCTAATATCCAATTTTTTCATCTTGGGAAATCTTTGTGTTGTTGCTTCTTGTAAATGGAAAGTCATTTCAGCATTGAGTTTTCACCATAAGACTAAATATAATGCCTAGTTGGTCCTGAATGAAAATCTTGCCAATCTGGCATCATGTATGACTGCTAGAATGAATATTTTGAACATTTTGTCACTATTTCACCTGAATGGAAGGTCATATTAAGATGGGTTTTAAAAGTGTTGTAATGGTATCTTAAATGAGGTGGATGGCTGTCATCCAGGATGGTTGTCACAGAAGCTAATATGAAAATCTTATTGTGCAAGAATATCCATGATGGTTTCAACACTGACAGTTAAAATGAGGAAGTGGTCTTATCTTGAGTTCCTTGAGATTCTATTCAGACAGTGGAGAAACAGATCCTTCAAGGGACTCTTGTCAATGCCAGATACAGGATCCATTTACCCACTTAGGTCCAAAGTTTGGCCTGTATCACGATTAAACTTTCCGAGGTCAAGGCTCATACACTAGTCTAGTTACCATACCCTGTTGATCTCTTTGCAGCTCATTCCATAAACCCATTGAACTAGGAATTGCTGTCACTCTATATTTTGTACAGAATTCTTCAGTCTATCATCAAGGCATTGAGACATGCATCCATGTTGATGGTGCTGACTTCAGAAGTTCTCCACTTCCATAGGAATTCAACCTTGGATGCATCAGAGGTTTTATTGGGACACAGCAAATAGCTGTTTTTGGGTGCCTGGTGTGCTTGATGAAGACTTTACAGTGGTATGTTCTCACTGTTTCAAAGATCAACACAATTCCCAGGATGCAATCTCAAATCCAGCTTAAACAGCAAAGAAACACCCTGATCCTGAGAGGTCTATGGTTTCCACTCAAATATGTTTTATGCATGGGACCCAGCAGAACCATTAAACCCTTTTAAAATTACCTCTTACCTGATTTTTGCAAGACAGGATGGCTAAAGCCCCAGGACACAAAGACTCTGGGCTCCTACCACGTCCCAAAACAGGGAAGGCAATAGGCCCTATGGAGCCCTACTCTTTCCTGCTAGATCCCCATCTTCACAACATCCTTCTGTGCCATTAGTTGCCAGACTAGGCCTTTTTTCAGAGACTTGGTCCCAAAAAAATCATAAATCATTCACTATAAAGAAGGTTGACAACTTTACTTCCTGAACCCTCCACCTCCTTCAAAGACTCGCATTTGGTTTTGCCAGACCAAACTGTTATCTCTAAGGAAAGAGTTGTGCACAGGGGCACAGTAGAGAGTGTGGCAAACATTGAAATTCCAGATATTCCTGGTTTCATGAAATTGGGGAAAAATTAGACTCATTATCAATTCCATCATTAAGCAAGTTACTTCAAGAAAAGCACTTCAAGATGAAGATGTCTGCTTGGTCAAGTCAGCAAACAACATAAGGTTGAAGAACAGGGAATGTTTCCATAGTATTTCAGATCTACCTTCATATCCCCATCCTCCCACAGCTTTCTCTTGGCCAAATCTTTCAATATTCAGGCTCTTCTACTGGCATGAACTTTACTCCCAGTGCCTGTACCAGAGTGATGGGTGTAATAGTGACTCTTTTAAAGTCCTTAAGGGTCCCTATCATCCATTACTTTGCAACTGGTTGAGATACAGCAATCCCATATGTACTATTCTGAGGGACCTGTCACTTTATTGGAACACAATGACTTATCTTAGACTAACTTCCAACCAGGATAAGTAAAGATATGACCAAATGTCATACTTTCGTTAACATGGAGATGCATTTCCTCACTGGTCAAAAGGCAGTTCATGTTCTCTCTGACAGTATCTTACAGATACTAGACTGTTTGAAAAGACTTATTTGTTTGCTTCCTTTATCTCTCTCACATGAATACTCTAAATGCATCAGCAGGCATATTTCCTAGGAAGATTTCATATGTGGCCTCTCCAGTTTCTTCTGCTATCAAACTATAGACCTCACAGGTATCCTCTGCCAGCTGAGATCCCCATGGGTTCCTAGGTTTGCATATGAGGTGAGAGGTGATTGAACAATCAAGAAAAGTTTCTGACCAGAGTTTTAATACATGACCTGGAACCTCAGTCCTTTCTTTTCACTAATGGTTGGGATGCTTACCTAGAGCTCAACGGGGAAGTCCTGCCAGGCTTTTTTCTTTTGGGAAGAATATTCACTTTATATCAGCAAAGTTGAAAACCTGGCTTTTCTTTTTCAACTACTAGTTTGAAAATCTTATTGTTTGCTCTCCTGAAAGAATTGTTGCATTAACATGAGCTAAACAACTTATGTCTTGTTGGTTGATATGCTCCAACATCCACAATAGCCATTTCAAAAATATTCTCAATACTTTTCATAGATAGCTGGTCATATCAAAATTGAAACTTGTATCACTACTCCTCTTAAATGGAAAGTAATTTTGAGATGGGGTTTTCTTTTTACATTTTTTCATTGGTTCTTGAAAATATTCCTATATGTACACATTTTTAATTGATGGCTGTATCAATATGGACTCTTGCCCATAGATGTTTTAAATACTAATTGGTCCAAAATGAAAATGGTGTCAATCATACATACAATTTGACTGTTTTAGAAAATGTTGCTGTCACTCCTTTTCTGAATAGATGGCCATGTGGTCATCGGGTTTGAACCAAATTTTAATGTCTGCACAGTAGAAACTGAACATTATGCATCCATTATGTACTCCATGCAGATAATCTGAAATTTTTGTATAATATGGAGAATATGAGGAATTGTTTCAAGGATCAGGAGTTAAAAGGAAGAAATGGTCATATCTTGAATTCCTAGAAATTTGTTTTGGCCAGGAAAGCATTAGTCCTTTCAAGTTACTCAATTTTACATCATTCTAAATTGGATTTAATTATGACTAAAGTGATCTATTTGACACTATATTTTCAAATGAAAGTTACAATGAGTGATAGTTCTAGGTATTTTTTAGGTGAAGAACTCTTGCGGACAACAGGATACGGTTCCATCCATTTGCCTGATGATTTCACCACCAAACTTGGAGGCTAGAGCCCTTGCTGACAGGTATGTTTCTTTTAATTCAAGAAATATGCTACAGTGTGCTTTCATTTGGTGAATTAAATACTTTTTTCATACACATTTTGATATGAAAACAAGGGTTAAAGTATGTATGAAAAGCCTGAAAGGGTTTGGTTTATTTTCAGGTCTTTAGAGAAAGAGAATCAGGCACAACCAAAAATTGGCTGTCCATACTTGTGTATTTTTCTGTAAATTGCAGAATTAATTTATTGTTGGTTGACTTGTGGCAAAAGTTAACATTGTGGAGGTATTTTAGAAATGTTAAACATAATTAGCCTAAATTATCTTTGACTACTACCTGATATTTATTAGATATTTTTTCTGGCACAAATGAGTTTTATTCAGACTCCTACACAAGAAAAATCATAGATTACTTGAAACTATATAACAGGTAATAAAAAACTGAATTTTGACCAAAGTAGAACTGACAATGTCTCTAAAATTCCCACTGTATGAAGCAGTCCTTGAAATAAGATGTAATGAATATTTTTCCCCCAGATCTAGTGTGGTAATCTTGAAAAGTGAGTAGCCTAGAAAATATTCTTGAATAACATGATATATATGCAGAATTTGACAATATTATCAACTGAGAGATTTTAAATTGTACTTTACAGAGTTCCAAGGACAAACTGTTTAGTCTATTTAAATCTTTATTAACTTCAGCTATTTTCATTATATTTTGATCTGAATGTCAAATAATGTTAATTTTTTGCTGTTTCAAATTTAATCTAGAAAATGTGAAAGAAATTAAAACAAAATTGTACAGTTATTTTGAAATTGTTAAAGCTGTCAGTTGGATGACTTTGAGCTATGGAGGAGATATTATTTATTCATTGATAAAACCAGAGGGCCTGATTAAGAACTATCTTCAAAGGATGAACACATAAAATGCTAGTAAATAGGAACAAATTAAACTGATAGAGAAAGGCAGAACTAAAGTTTATGTATAAGGTTAGTAACAAAAATCAAAAGGTGATGAAACATTAATGAATTTGGATATGCAAGAAAGTAAGTTATAAGGAATTTTGTAATAATAAGGCACCGAACAGGACAGACACATATAAATACACTGAAACCTCTGAAGTTCAAAACTCTCAGAAGCAAGCTAAATTTTCATTTTTAATGTGTTTTTGGTTTACCTAAGAATGATACGAGATCAGCTGTCTTTTATACTCATGCAATAGAATATTTACAGTATATATTTTTACAAAAGATCAATAGCCTGTCATTTTTGTAAAAGAGTTATCTGTGACAATTCAAATTTCAATGCATTCCTAAATGTGTTGTTGTGTCAACAAGATGTTTTTATTAAGACTTATTATGGTGTATTCTCAGTCTGAAATGAAAATGGTCCTAATCTGACATCCCATAATGCAGACACAATGGCCATCCTGAATGGATGACAATATTGAAATAGGGTTTTCACTAAAAGACAACCAATCTCCAGTTGGTTTCAATTGGTTTCTGATCTTGTATCCAGTATGGTGGCCATCTTGAAAACCTTATTGCTACTTGAATAGATGGTCATATTGCCATAGTTTTTGATCTTAAGTAAATCTTGCTCATCTGACGTTGTGTACAGCCACCGTTGTGTACAGCCACCGTAGTGTCCATCATGAAAAATCTTTGTCTCTACTCCTTCAGAATGGAACATCAAATCATAACTGGGATCTTCACTAAAAGACTTTTATTTGAAATGGATGTGTCACAGTGTCCTATATAGTCAGCATGGCTTTCACTTTAAAAGTAATGGTACTGTAAAACATTGATTATTCTGACTCACCTTGTGACAGGTAAATCAGTCATCCTGATGATTGAACTTTAAATTTGCTCAGAAATGGCAGTATCTGGATTAGAAAGGTCTGGTAAATCATATAGCACTTGAGGAAATTATAACTTAGGTGTGATGGACAGTCATTTTATGTGTGGTCATGTGAACACAAGTTTCAAATAGTTTGATCAAAGTAGATTCAACCAATGTGGACTCTGTTCACACCTGTAGGTGCTTATCTTGTATACCATGTTAGAAGTCATCATTTTTCATTGGTCATTTAACAGTGTCAGAGCATCAGAATGGCTTTTTCTGACCATTATGCATCTTTATCCTAATTGATTAACTTGATTTTTCTCTCTCTCTCTCTCTCTCTCTCTCTCTCTCTCTCTCTCTCTCTCTCTCTCTCTCTCTCTCTCTCTCTCTCTCTCTCTCTCTCTCTCTCTCTCTCTCTCTCTCTCTCTCTCTCTCTCTCTCTCTCTCTCTCTCTCTCTATATATATATATATATATATATATATATATATATATATATATTTGCATTGCTGCTCACTTAGTAACAATTGGATTCTGTCTTTGTATCAGACTCTCCTCCATCCTCTTTTTTTGATTACATATATTTTTATTTTTATTCAGTTTTTTTTCTGATTCCTGTAACACTTTCTCTGTTGTATGCTAGTGTTGTTAATCAGCAAATTAGTTTCCTTGAAAGACTTATTGAATAAAATCAGATTTTATACAGCCTTAGAGATCTAATGGATACCATTAAAGGGGTCATGTTCTGTTAATCTTATGGTTCACCATTCAAATCACAACTTTCATATGTTTGAAAGTGAAACTTGTCATTTGGAAAAAAAAAATTGATAACAAAAACTCTCCCTAATATGACTTGTGATGCTTTATTTGAGAGGCTATTACAAATATAAAGTCTGGGAATTCCAAAGATCACCAGAACATTAATTTTTATCAGTGTCTGTCAGATTTGCAGCAGGACTGTGAAGATCTGAATTTAGCCAAATTAATTTATAGATATGTACATTTTAATAGATAAAAAATTAAGGGGACTCAATAGTAGTGTACACAGGTAATAATCTGGATAATTACCATCCAGATAATAAATATTGTACTGTGTCTCTACTCCTTCTAAATGGAAGGTCATATCAATATGGAGTTTTAACTGAAAGCTTTATAATGTCAGGTTCATATTAATGAAACTTGTGCCTGTTGGACATCTAATATAGCTGTCATGGTGGCCATCTTGAAAATTTTACTTTCACTTCTCATCCAGAGTGACTTAGGTTTTTCACTGACATGATGTTTAATAATTGTCCAATACGAGAATGGTAATAATCTGGTAGCCATTATGGTCATTATGAAAATAATCTTGCTTTTCCATCAATCTGAGATTGAATTGTCATATTGATATGAGGATTTTCATTAAAACATTTGTGATGTCTACTTGGTACCGAATGACAGTGTTGATCTGACCACCATCATATCATGGCCATTAAATAATTTTACCACTATTTCTCAGGCATGGATGGTCGTCATAGCCACATAAATTTTTTATTGTATCAGGTTGATTCTAAATGAAAATGATGCTGACCTGGATATGGCTGGCATGGTGACATTTATATGGCTACATGGAGATTTTCACTAAATGAACACTTTTAATGTCTGGTTGCATATACATAGGTACTGTACATGGATCATGTAGAATATTTATAAATTAGTACAGTTGGAGAGGACTGATGTGTGAGAACTCCTGTAATTTAGTTTGAAGTCATGTTTATAAAACTGTACTCGATGCAGTATGCAATTTTTAAAAAACTTTTCAAACTTAAATTGCTTTTTGCGACACAAGCTGCTCTGCCAGTAGAGATCCCATAGCACTTATCACTACATAAGGTAGGTAACTGTTGACATAAATGGTTGCTAAACTAAATTGGAACCTGGAACAAACATTCTGTCATAGTTTAAACTTTACATTCATCTTGGCAGCTTTAAAAATGTTGTTTATAATATGGGCAATGCAGAAACCCCAAAATGATTCACTCCCAACATGGTTCATCATCAGATGATAGTTTCATTCTAAAAATACAGGCCAATGATATTGATGATGACAGTGATTTTCAAAGTTTTGAAGTACATAGGATTATTGGAGCTGGAAAAGTTTTTGGCAGTGGCAGTGTATGAGTCTTGTGCATGAAGAGCCCCAGACCTGTGTACCTCTGCACTCTTAAAGAGCTCCTAATGAGTGATCTCAGTTGTGACATTACAAAAAGTTCCAGTACTGATTGAATCAAACGTAGATGTTTAAATGGCTTGCTTAAGTTGGAAAAACTATTGGTAACATTATAATGATATATTTTATGTCTGCAAATTTATAAATTCAAAAGTTTTATTACTTACTGATACAAATTGCGTCAGCACAGAGATAAATCCAAATCAAGTTTTCATCAGATACCCAAGCAAACACTTTATAAGTTGTAAAAAAAAAATTATGATAGCAGAGCAAATAAAGGTAGTTAAAATCTGCAAGTAATAAAGTTTTCAGTAATTTGGGCCCTGCATGATGAAATCAGCAGATCACTCTAGTAGTCACATTGTTCATCTGTCTTACTTTCCATCTATGAACATATTTTTTTTCTTGCAAGATTGCTGAACACACTGGATAATAAAGAAATTTGGTTTATAGTTTTATGTTGATGTTATCAAGAGTTTTTTTTTAAGCTTTTTTGTAATCATTTAAATGAGTTATGGTTCCTTTTTGGCAGTCCCTAGAAAATTAATTTCCACAACTTTACTTTCCAAAGGATTGGTCAGCTTCAATCATGTTGGTGTGTTGCTTTATAGAGATAAGATATTACATGATATAAAAAAAATGTTAAAAAATATCATCTGAAGCAGTATCAACATAATATACCATAATTAATATAGCGGTATGGATGAAGATTAATTGTCATGTTTTTTTCCTAATGTTCTCATTTATGTATGATACAACATCTGCACCTGTTAATCACTTTGAGTTTATTTCAAGGTTGGTGTCAGATAATATGAGGTATGTTGTTTCCTCTTGTTTATCAGTAATTATTCTTAAAAGAAAAGAAAAAACATTATTTGTACAAACTTGAAAAATCTTGAATTTGAGAAGTTGCATAAAAAATTGCTTAAAATTTTAAAAAAGTTGGTATAAATAAACTTGAAAATTACTTTAATTTGTTGAAAAGCTCCTTGAATATATCCTAGAACTTATTCTGTGTAAAGTTCAGAATGTTAAAACTAAATAAACTTTTTAAATTTAGCATTTTTGTTATTTACTTATTTTCTGAAATAATGAAAAACAAACTTGTGGCCTGCTAAATAGTTATGTTATTTTCTATTTCACTTGTACTCATCTGTGCAGTGATAAACCAATTATCATATGGAGAAAATTTTAATTTCTTCTTGAAAACATGAAGTCCCTAAAAACTACTTGAATAGTCCTTGTCAAACAACTCACTGGGATTGTACAAAACTATGACTTGCCTTCTGCAGTTCATTCTACATGTAATACAAATGATATCCACTTCTGTTTCTCATTGAGTTTTTATGCCAGCATCTCGAAAATGCAGCTAAAATTACATAAATCATTTTGTGCATGAATGATTTAAATATAATTGATATTAGCATACACCACAACACCATTCATACAATCGATAGTGAAAAAGACTGGTCTGTGTAAATGTAATCTGCCATGTTTGTCCTAAGTTCCAGAAGAGTCCATATTTGATACTGCTAAAAAATCAAAGGGAGGTAACTATGTTATGGCCAAATATACTGTCAAATAGGAAATCTGATCATTCCATTATAAACAAATCAGTTCTTCCTTGGGTCATGACACAATATAAAATTTGGTGTAAACAGACCACTGTGTGTAAGTATGTATTTACTGAATGGTGTTGAAATACTTTATTTATAAAACATATTAGTTACTTTAACACTAAACTGAAAATTCAATGTAGGTTACAGGTGTGGATATCATTCATGATGCCATGTGGAAATAACAATAAGTGTGTTTGAAGAAAAATTTACTAATATTGCTATATTAAAGTCTACACGCACCAGAGCGTATACATTCAAGTGAAATGAGTAAATAATGGGGATTGCAGAACCACTGATATGCTAAATCCTTGGCAGTAGTTGTACAAGCATATCTTGAAATTGATCAGTATGGACTTTCTTGTAGCTGAGACTCTTGAGGCATCCATCTTATACATATTTCAGTCTATGAAGCACTTTCATAAATTTGTGTTATTCAAATTACTTGAGATAATTGTCTGTCCAGCATGCATAAAATCAAGGTAAGGCTAATGCATGTAATAAAAATATATCTGATAGTTTTTTCTGTCATGAAGTCTCGGAGAAATATGATAAAATGATGTGTTTAAATAATTTTAATGCATTTTTTTCATTCATCATATTATTTTATTTGCATCTTAAGACTGTGAATTTTTTCTGAGGTTAACAACTTTGTTGGACCAGTTGAAGACAATAGTCAAGACCTATGACTGGAAGCTGAGTGAGAAGATAGTAGTGTCAATCATAGAATTCATCAGGACCTGGGATCTTGAACAGGTAACATTAATACCCAGCAGTAATCTGCTATTGTATTATATACAATCAGGGTCTATGTTGCTTGCGATATTACTCCTAACAAACTGAATAGACCCAGATATGCCTTTGCAGCTGGCATTGAGTATTTATGGTTTTTGAGCCAGTTCTGAACAGAAATTAGCAACTATCATGTACCGACATGGAAAATAAAGATTTGAAATTTTAACTAGCACACGGAAAGATCAATGCTAAGATGAACACTAATGATGCTTGCATCTTCTTTAAACCCCACAAAAATTGTTAAAAGCAGCAAACTCTACATCTCGATAAGAATGCATAACTAATGTCCAGTGGATTTTAAAGACAAACTTTGTGTACTTTTTGCAATAACCATGTGGTTCTGATTATATTTGTATATAATAATGATAAGCCTGCCCACTATTTTTTTTCAAAGTAAATTAAATGCTTCAAAAGAAAACTATAATTTTTTTTTTATTTTATGCTTATTTTAACTTCAAATAAGCTCATATGAGTAGATAACTTGTTCTCAATTATACAGTGTTGCACTTTTGGTCCTTATATTTTCTTTTGTTCAGGCAGACATTTACAGTAAATTGACTTCGTGGACACTTATCAATCTGATATGTGCAGTTGCTAATATATATTAAAAATGATTTTGACCTTCTGTAGGTCTCATTAGGTTATAGCAGTATTCTACAAGTTTATACCTATGAGCTGCTACAATTATGTTTCTTTTTTAAACAGAATATTTGCACAATACTCCTGCCATCAGTCACAATGTCCCCACATTTGCACTATGGTAAATCCACTGACTTAAGAGTTCATCAAATTTGTGAAAATATTCTGTTTTGTCGGTACACATGCCTGTTTCTATTTCTCTTCTATTTCCTGACTGCTGACATTGAATCAAAATCTTTTACATCAACACCAACAAGATTTATTTTTATAAATTTTTTAAATGTCAACACTCTATCTGTACACCAGCTTTGTGTTAATAAATTCAAGTGCAAAAATCCATGCTTACACTCTATGCTTGACAGTCTCTATTCATTGAAACTTGCAAGAAGGAAGAAAGACAGAAGGAATGGAGCTGAGAGAGAGAGAGAGAACATAAAAATGTACTGACTAAATGAGGAAAAAATAAAATGAGAAATATTGGATTGAAACTCAGTAATTGAAATCCTGAGAGTACAGTATGATTGTTGTACACAATTACTTCAGATTGCTTAACTTTTCACTTTGTCAGCACTGATAACTGTGTCACTGTTCTCTATTGGTTGATTGTAATGAGCTATTTAGGAGATTATGTGATTATCACTAAACATTATCAAATCACTAGCAGAGAAGCCCAAATGAGTTTTTTTCTTTGAGGTAGATTCCAGTTGTTTCATGGTAATGTATGGCAAATTGTCAATAAATGCAGGCTAAAAATTGCAATTATCATTATATTTAAGCATTGATGTAGTAATTTTCTTACAAGCAGTAAAACTATGATTAATACTTCTCTTATCTAGACTTTGAAAAATTCCTTTTGCAAGTTTGCGCAAGCTTGTAGACTTTGAAAAATTCCTTTTGCAAGCTTGCACAAGCTTGCAGACTTGTGCAAGCACCATTACTAGCTTGCACAAGCTCACCTAGCTTTTCGCAAGCTTGCAGTAAGCTTGCTGCAAGCTTGTCATAAGCATGCATTTTGGTTTGGGGTATCATATATTTGTTTACATTATTGATTTATATCCTGATGTCATCTTCACTGAGTAATTCAGAAGCAAAATGTGCAAGCTAACAGCAAGGCATTGTGAATATTTACTGTGTAAATAGGGATGCAGTTTTCCGACTGATACACATATGGTTTCGAGTGAAGAGCTAGGTATGTATTGTTGTGCATAGCATGAGCTAAAAAATACCACCAAATCAGGGAAATGCATAGATATTTCCTAGAGACTAGGGTAACCTCGAAACAGGGACATCCCCGTTTTGCTATGTTGGCTTAAATTGAATGTCAAGACCTTACTTAATGATACAAAACTTGAAATAAGCATATCTAAAACCTACAAAATATGTACATGATTTTTACCATCAAGACAGGGACACCTTTATTATAATAAAAAGTATGGGCAGTAAAGATCTGTTTTACTTGCATTTTAAATACACGTCATTTGTAATTGATTTGTGGTTGATTTCAACGAAACAATGAATAAAAATTTTTACTATCAGAATGGGGACACACAAAAATACACAAAGCATTTGCAGTTATACAGTCAAATAAGAGACATTCCATAAATATTTTTTTTTATTCTAAAATAAGGATCAGTTAAATCTAAATACTGTAATAAATTTGGGGCATAATACCTTTCTCTTTTAAGGATTTCTTAGATTTTTGTGATTGTTCGTATGTTTAAGGGATGTCACTGTTGGGGAAATAGTACTCAGCCAGAATAATTTGCCAGTTACTAGGGGGTAAACGTTAGAGAGTACAGTGTTGTTGAGATTTCATGTTGGCATGGCTTAGTTTTACTGAGTTCAGGCCAGAGCGGCATAAGTGTCCAGGTTGCTCATTAGTCCCTATTAAAATCTAATTGTGTGAATTTTGATTGATTGAGAAGGGATTGTTCTGTTATCTGGAGAGACTTTTGATTGTTGCTATGATGGTAAATATGTCAGAGTTCCAGGCTAAATGATGCTTAAAATCATGATTTGACTGACCTACGTTAGCATACAGCAAATAGTTCGTTGTATTTGGTGGTTGAGTTGTATATTTTCATGGTGTGAAATACTGGTGCTACATTATGGAAATGTAATGAGAAACCATGCACTTGTGAGGTTGATGGGCAGATGTGAAGTTGATATCTGTGGTCATTGATTGTTTAGAGGAAAATTATTTGTAGTCTCTGTGCTTTAGGAGAACTTCCAGTTGACTCTAAAAGTCCTTGGAAATAGTGGAAAACACAGGACTCATCCAGCAGAACTCAATGCAAATGTTTGATTTGCTCAGAAATGAAATCCCTTGTATGTAACAGTATTAATGTTTGGCCTTGCTTAGTGGAGAAGCCATGCAAATGGGAAACAAAGAAAAGCCATGCAGTTTTGAAGTTATAATAATGCATATTTGGGGTCATTGATTGATTAGAGAAAAAAAATGTTTGATCATCAGGTCCTTAGATATTGGAAAAAATAATGGACTTACAGTGAGAAAGAAGACAAGTTAGCAAGAAGGAAGAAAAACAGATAGAAGGAACAGAGCTGAAAGACAGAGAGAGATTATTTTAAAAAGTACTGACTAAATGATGAAAGGATGAGAAATATTTGATAATTTACCCCAGAGTGAAAACAAAATTTATATGATTCTTTTGTTTCACATAATTTATACTTCAGTCAGCTTGCACATTTAAGATGTATATCGAGAAACACTAAATATGAGTACAAAATCTTGTATTTTCGGTATCATGACTGGTGCCTTGTACAAGTTCTTACAAAACATATTTTATTTCCTATTTGCTCATGCTTAGCTTGTCAGATTTTACTCTAATACAGTAAATTGGAGGATAATCTTTGTCAGTGTTTACATATATGATTACAATCCTGTTAGATCTTCTTGATGATAATCTTTAATCTTTAAAGCAAAATGCATCAGCTGACAGCAAAACACGAAATGTGAATTTTTACTGGGTAAACAGGGACACAGTTTCCCAACTAATCCACATGGTTTTGAGTCCGGTGGGACATGTGTATTAATGTGTATAGCATGATCTGAATAAATACCAACCAAATGGGAACATGCTCAGATACGCTTATTTCAAGGATTGTATCACTAAGTAAGGTCTTGGCATTCCAATTTAGCTGACATTATAAGCTGACATTATAAAACAGGGATGTCCTTGTTTCAAGGTGTGTCTCCAGTCTCTTGATGTGTATTCACACTGATTTCCCCATTTCACACCTTTTGCAAACACACACACAAACACACAAATACACACACAGAGCCTTGAAAACCATTACAAAACCCTCAAAAACTGGGTGAAAATTTGGGTCCACATTGCTTTGAGTTTTCAGATTTGAGTATTTTTTTCTTGCTTACAGTGCATTACTTGGATTATTGATAGATCTTGTTAATTAAGGAACAGAATGCCATGAAGTATAAGCTCCAATTTGTCTTAAACTGAATATTGACTGCTACATTTATATATTTCACGATAATGGTCTGGCCTGGTAGTAGATGAGTTGGGATAAGAACATATCCAATTTCAATAAGTTGTAACCTTAGCTTTATGATAGTATTAGATTGCTGCATCAGAAATGTGTAAACTACAGGGACAAATGATAAGTAATAGAGAAACTTCATTGACTTATTTGAAATTTTGTTCATGACAAGGTTAAATACATATATCACATGACTATGATAGTGTGTGTGTGTGTGTGTTTGTGCGTGTGTGTGTGTCATAATATTTTGCTCTTCTATAGTTAAACCAGATGAGCTTATTGCCTGTTATCTATTGTTCATCCTTTAGTACAAGTTTGTTGTTGTTTCTTAAATTACTTGGAGAATTGCGATATAACTTCACACAGATTCATTCTGCTGCCCTGAATGAAAATGGTCCTTCATGGATATCCACTATGGCTGACACACCAGCCGTGGTAAAAATTTTGTTATTGCTTTTTCAACTGAATGTATGGTCATGTCAGCATGTGGTTTTCACTGAACGACCTTATTTAATCTCGATCTCGTCTTAAATGAATATGGTGCCAATTTTCACTACTGTCACAGTGGCAGACATATTGAAAGATCTAGTTATTGCTACTACGTCTGACACAGTTTCTACTACTTGACTTCTTGTGATGTCTAGTTGGTCCTAAATGAAAAATGGTGCCAATCCAGTATGGACATCATAGCACAGTAGTACCTGGGTATAGTCATTTTTAACTGTTAAAGTCACACATAATAAACAACAGTTTTTGTCTTTCACAATTCTATTTATGGGTGTAATTTTATCTGTGAATCTTGGATTCATTTGTATTTTCCCATGATACAGATGGTTTAATTGATATTGAGAGGTATGCAAAATTTAGGCATGAATTTGTCAGCTTAAGTTGTATATCTGTCCTCAATTTAATAAGTTTATTTGTCTTAAGATCTAGCATTCATTGATATTAAAATTAAAATCCATTATACAAATATTTCTGTAGAATGAAGGTGATTATAATTCTCATGTATCATTGAAAGTTCTGTAACTAACTAAGCTCACCCTCCCACCACCACCTACATTTGTCAGTGTTAACTGGAATGTGTTTCCCTTGCTATCTCATGTCATCACTTATGTTGCAGTTAATGTTTATGGTTCCCTTGACTGGCAAGTCATTGAAGGAGAAATTTTGGATGAAATTCATTGTCATTTTATATTTTGAATGTATTTTTGCATTATAGTTTAGCTTGTATATGCAATATATCATAAATATAATTGTTGATTCCAGATAAAATATTGCTACAGTGATTTAATACATAACCATTAATATCTACAAAAGTTTCAGTCCCTGGGCCCAACAAACTGTGAGGTCTTATTAAGAGAATCTAATGATCAGGCTGCCAAGCTGATAGCAGTAGCTGGCGATGCTGACCAAAAGCTGCAGAAGCAACTGAAAAAAGACCTTGATGAATGCAATAGTAAAGTCCAGGTGTTTTCCAAGAAACTTTGTGAAGAAGGTATCATTTAAAGTCCAATTTATTTCTTATTTCTAAATTGTAGTTTAAAAGTATAAAATTAGGTTTTTAATATACTTTCCTTTTCAAAATGTTTCTAAATATGTAATGAGATAGTTGTCATGCTTTTCCAAAGTGTCCACACTTACCAGCATTAGCTGAATTTGTGTAAGTTTTAATTCACCAGTGCAAACATCTTTTGAGCTCACGACATAACCCTGCATCTTCCATGAATCCTTCTCTCCACATTTGTTCTTCTTGACTTCTAGAAAACTGATGTGTCATGTTTGGATGAAACTTTGTAGGATTGTTCCTTAACTCTACCAGAATTATATTTAGGGTGGCTTCCTTTGCAGCATTATTGTTATCATAGGAACACTATCAACAGCAGTGTACTGCTTCCATAGAGCAACTGAGGCAGTATTGATAAAAATTGAATTTCTCTTGGGACATGTGTTATAAAAATTCTGTCCAGGATGGCATACCTATCAGTGGTTTAGAATCCATAGCAACCAACATGGTGGAAATGTTTTGAATAACATGTCGTTCAAGATTTATTTCCAAGGTGACTTCCTTACAGCAATTTGGCTTCCATAGTAACTAGGTGCAATAACTTTTCCAGTTTTATCCAGACCAGTTGAGCAAGTTTAGGTCAAACTTGGTAGAAATTTTTCACAGGATATTTTAAAAAGGATTATGTTATTGATGGTTTTTCCTAACAACATTGTTTTTTCCATAACATATGGGTGAGAAGAAAACAATATTTTTGGCTTGTTCCCCAGCATAATTGAACAAGTTTTTATCTCACTTCATAGGAGTAATTCTTCGGACATACTTTAAAAGAAAGTGTAACTCTAGCAATACTATTTTTTCTAAAGCAACCAGTTAGGATTTTCCCCAGGTTTCCTCACTAGTTATAGTGGCTATTTAAAAAAGACTTTGTATTTCTTAGGTATTGTTCAAAGAACCTTTAATTTCCTTTATTTTGATGTATGACTGATGGATGTGATGTAATATGGGTTATAGAGTATACAGCTTGGCCTTTCTCCAGATGTGCACCTTTCAAAAAAGTGCTAGCTCTACTTGCTCATTTTCATTTCTTGAACTTCAGAGGTAAATTGTAAAACAAAGAGCCAATAACGTTTTTTACATTTTATGTATTTGGTAATTCATTCATTGCACTTTTAAAAGCTGGTGTTGTCTAGTTTGGCAAAATTCATTTTCCCTATTTTAATATCTGCCAAGGAAAGAGTACTTTAGACAAATTTATGTTGATTTTTAGAGCACAAGGGAGCAGTCATTTTAGTTAGCAGTGTGCTAAGATCATTTAAAATTTCCAAAAGTACAATATCCAAAGAAATTTCAGCCACATTATATAAAAGTAGCATATAGGTATGCCAACATTCTCTCCACTGTGCATGTTTAAAATGCAAACAACTTCACCTTACATACATCACTATCTCAAAAGTGCATAATAATTGGTGAGTGCCACCTCAGAACTTGCATGAAGGACATTTTACAAATGCATGTTTAAAATATGGGCTACCTAGAAAACCCAAAATGGCAGATTCCCAGTATTGGTCATCTTAAGATAATGATTTTGTTCAGCAGATATTGGCTGATGATAATGATGATTTTTAAAGTTATGAAGTATGTTAGATTATTGAAATTGGAAAAATGTTAATGGAAATACCAGTGACTGATTATTAACTCTAAAATGATGCTGATTATGAGTTTATTATATATTCTGGATGGGGTAAAATGTCATGGCATATCCAGTTAGTGGTATATTTCAGTGGTATTTAGAAATTAAGTTTAGAACAGGCAAAATACCAAGCCTAAATAATACAACAAGCAATTTAAAAGTATAGAACAGTTTTTAATTTCTTTTCTCAAACAATTTAGCAATGTGGGATCTTGTGCTACAAAACTATGTAATTCCATATGGGTTAAGATAAATTTAATAATACAGAAACCAAAAGTAAACATATTTATTTGTTTAAAAAAAAACTTATGTCTAAGATGAAGCACTGGGGATTGAAAAAAAAACAATTCATAATTATGGAACAGGTAAGAAATCTGGCAATATAGTCAGCAAAGAACTGAATTTAAAATGTGAAACTTTTGCAGAGCTTACCTTAGTGAAAAGTCTTACTTTAGTGCAGATGTGTCCAATTAAAAGACAATATCTATGAGCTGTGTAAAAGTGTTCATAAAAAACACAATGAACACTTTGCCAACTTGTCTATGCTAGCTATGTATATGACCTTTTAGAAAGCAGACTGTAAAAGGGGGTTCTCAGCATAGAACAGTATTCTTACATAAAATAAAGAACAGATTAAATTAAAAAACAATGAACAGATTAATGCTGTACAGCTAGAGGTCGCATTTTTAAAAAAATCTGATTTCAATAAAGCTCTGATGGTGGAGCAAGAAGAAAGAGATATGAATATTAAAATGTTGGGTAAATTGTTTCTTCCTCCTCCTCTTTTTTTTGTCTACTTTCCCTTTTTTTGGTGACATTGGGGAGCTCTCCAATTTAGATAAAATCCTGGCAGTATCCCTTCATGTCTCACATGATGTATGTATAAAAAGTGGATGTATAGTCATACAACATGTTATATTCTACCAATTTCAGCTAAAAAGCTTGAATTTTTTTTTCTGACATGACTCTTAACAAAAGCTAACGTTCTTATTACTATTACATTGTACTGATTTGATGTTGAACAGTACCACCACTACTACTACTACTATTACTAATTATACCATTCCAACCAAGTATTCCAGGCAACGAATATCAGGCTCAGTTTTGCATCTTCGTTTATTATATCACATTCCAAGATTTTCACTTTTACCTCACCTTGGCACACAGCCAAGTGAGCTTATAATATGATCCTGTATATGTTGTGTACTGTCCATCAACATTTGCTTGCTACCATGCTGCAATGTTTCTAGGCTGATTTTTATCAAACATAGAATATGGACCTATATCTTTAAGATCTTGAATGAGTTAGATAATGAATGAGATCCAGACATACTACAGAAGTGCTTTGATTGTCTAAGTTTGTTAAAATGATCTGATTTTGATTAAACTTACTAGACTTTCAATGACTTCTCAAGAACTACATAACAAACTTTAAAAGCATCATGGCATGTAGGTCTATTAAATTTATGCAATCTGCCACTAAAATCTTCACAAACTTCTTCAAAAAAGCCATGTAACAGAAATTATTCCAGTACAAAATAAAACTCTTAACAGAACTTGACAAAATTTTGATAGAAATAGAGGTTTTTCAATGTTGGACAAAACAAATTATGCCGTTTTTACATCAAATTTAGATGAAGATATGCAAATTAGACAAAAACAGCAGTTGTTTTTTTATAATACTTGCACTCAATAGCATTGGAAAAAATTACAATATAAACTGTCTAATGACCTTGATGTCATGGCCAATTTCTCTTGCATTTGGCTGTTAGGCAGATGACAAGTAAATTCATGCCCACTTGGACCTCTTGTTTGTATGATAAGCTGTGACCCACACTTTTAAAAAAACATTTAAAGGTCACGATCTCATGGGTTTATCAGAAGAGAAATACACTATAAATGATGTTTTAGCAAGGGATGTGGACCGAGGATTCTGCAACAAAAGAAGTAAAGTCAACAGTCAGACAATCAGTAGAAATGAAATCCAAGCAACTGACAATTCAACATAACACACAAGATCATCCCCAAACTGCAGAAAATGACACAAGGAAGAAGCTGAAGGTTGTTCAAGATTCAGGGGATCCATTAATCATTCCTTCGGTAGGTGTAATCTCTATTTACTTTAGCACGCTATTTAAAAACAAGTTATGCTCTGCCTGTATTGTAGCTGCCTGTTCATGTGACTATTATTTAAAATGTTGAAATATACTTGATAAATAAACCAGGGTTTGTTTTATTTAGTGGCCTACTTTGCTGCCATTTGACTTAACATCCACCATTTTACTTATTTTTAACTTCAATCATGCTCTTTGGACAGCTTAAATTATCTTGGAAGGGATATTCTCTTACACATTGCATCTCTAGTAAACATTTTCTTTCTTTAGAAATAAGTTGGAATCTCTATTTCTGACAATTTCAATCCAATTGGACAAAAATAACCCTGATATCAACACCCATAAATTTGTACAGAAGTTGTTGATTTACCATCCAAAAATGTCATGATTAACAAAAAATATGTTGCAAATAAATATCAAAATAATTTTCCTTATAAGCTATTTGAGAATAGATTTTAATCATTTTCCATAGTTTATGCAAATGAAGATTTTTAAACACAAGTGTACATTTTTATTACATTATGACATTGTCTGTGCATCTGTCTATTACCAATTTCATTTCCACAAAATAGCTTGAGTTGTCCACCATCAAAAATTACCAGGCTATGAAAATTGTTTTCACTTATGGTAAGGCAGAAGCTTGCTGATTTCAGGATCAATAAGTCAAAGGTCAAACTCAGTGTAACTGAAGAATGCAAGTGGTTTCTTTGTAATAATATTAATGCTACATCACAAACTGGACCAAACTTTGTGCCTGGCTTAGCCTGATGTATTAAAAAAAACACAGGTTATATATCATGGTCACCCAGTGAAATAAGAAAAATTATTTATATACAATATCATTTATTAACTATGTACCTTCACCAAAGTTTGGGGAATGACTTTCTGTTGGGTAAGAAAAAAGCATAATGATTTTATTGTCAGAGCTCAAAGTCACTTAATGAAAGTAGACAATTAGTTTTTATTTAATAATTTGGTTGTAGTTGTAAAAGGTATGCACTTAAGGTATGGAAGATGCATGCTAATTTTGGAGTTAAAAGGTCAAAAGCCAGGTCATTGTGGTTCAAAAACAATGTTCTGGAGTAGGTTTCTTGTGCAAACTTTGGATGACATGCACATAAGGTAATTAAAAAATCTATAGTTCTGAGGTTTAAAGGTCATTTGAAATCTTTTAAAAGCTAATATTTTTTGTGCATTTAGTTTATGACCATACACCTTGACTGAAGATTGAGATCAGTGAGAACCTTGGGGCAATAATCTCTAGTTGACATAACCATACTAGTGCCTAAGTGCCTATTAAACATACATCATGGTACTCATGTTAAACTAATGCAAGCAAGAATATTCATGTCCGGCCCACTTGACCATCTTGTTCTGCTGAAGAAGTAGTGACCATATATATATATATATTCAGCCATCAAAAGAAGCAAGAATTTATTATTGTTGAATTGAACACTATCTTCTGTAACTGATGTCATTTCAAAAAGTAATTAAAATTTTATTTTGATTTTTAATTTCATGATCATAGTATCTTGTTTATACAACATAAGTCAAACTAGCTTCAGAAACCACTTTCACATCAATCTTGCTTGTTAAGAATTTCTGCTTTTATATATTTTCTGCTGTTGTAAGCAAGTACTAATTATAATTGAGAGAGCAACTTTAACTGAATGCTTACCTAAAGAGATGCTAGGAATTGTTACCATCATGGTCGATTAATTCAATGCTTGTTCTGAAGAAAAATGATGGGAGAAATTAAATTTTTCAAAAGTTTTTTTTAGAAGAAAATCTTTAAATTACTCCTAATTTTCCAATGACACATACACTTATTAATAGAAAAACAATAGAGGAAAAAACTATAGTGAATTTTATTATTTTTAAGGGTATAAATTTTCATGGTGATGGGGGCCAAATGACATTTTTATGGGTACTAAAATTTTATGGATTGGGAAACGAATCTTCAGAAAAATAATTATCATTTTATGTGGTGTGATGCATTTAAAAAAAATCTATGAAATTTGGTAACACAAAAAAGGTGAATTTTAGTATATAATATGCCAACAGTCACTTGATGACAATTCAGAAGTAAAATTGTACGAAGAGAAAATATGTGCTTATTCTGGAGAGGAATTTACAATTTTCTGTTTATTATTATGCTTCTCTCTTCAAGATCAAAGTCTTTGATCATTAATTGTAAACTCCTTTCTAGATGTTTCTTTCAATATATTGCAAGATTTGGCAATGAAATTTGGTTCTTTTTTATGTCTGCCCAGCCACTTTAGAGCTGTCACAAGTTTTTTCATGATTATGAACTTTTTTTTACCCTGTCATGGTAGACAGAAGACAAAATTAATTATTGAATTTGATATTGTTATAATGGTTTTTCACCTAGCACGAGTTATACCTACTGTTTTGCAGGTGTTTGGAAGTGGCACTGTTACTGTCAACCCTGGAGTTGTGAGATATTTAGATGCCAGTCATGATCTTGATGATCAGTTGCAGGCTTTGGAAGAGAAGTATGGATTGAAAAGCCACAGGAATGGATGTGTTTTGACGCTTTCAGGACAGGCAGATGATCTTTTATCCTCTGCTAACTTGCTCTTACATGACATCAAAGTAAGTCTTAGAATCAAAATGGACATTGATCAGTTCAACCTTATAGTTGCAAGAAAACTGGTAAATAAAACATCTAGTATTACCTTTGAAAATGATGAAATGATTATTAGAGGTGAGAGAGGCAATGCTAGCGAAAGTCAAAAGGTTGTTCTTGAATTCCTGCAGAATCTTGAAAAATATGACAATGTCATTGTACCATTACGCAAGGAATATGGTAAAATAATATTAAAAGATAGTATAATAGTATATAATATGCAGATATTTTCCAACAATGGTTTTTGCTTAATTTCTTATTTTGCAAAATATTTAGGACATTGCATAAAGAATGCATTTCAAATTTTCAAATTTAGGTAAGATATATAACAATTTTATTGTTAAAATTATCCAAATCCAACTGACCAATGGAAACTCTATCCTTCCAATAATGTGAACCAGAACCTTCCAGATATTGAATCAGTCCCCATATGTTGGGCATGAAGGATCCTCTCATATATTTTTCAATTGCTATGCTGCAAGATTCAGTATTATTTACCCAAATAATATTGGCACATTCTACATGGATCAGTGATTGAATTATCATCTTGTGTGCTAAATATTCTTCAATCAATTTTTTATCACTGTTTAATTCATCTTTCTTGATCTGGGGGAATGGGATGCAAGATTAAGGCAGGGGATCTGACTGGTATCGTTATTCCCCTTTTCGATTAATCCTCTTAATCCCCATGGGATGCAGGGTTTAACTCTGCATGGATGCAATTGGGAGTTCTTAGATATTTGTGGGGATGGGCAGGTCTTCCGATTCCAAGCTATGTTGTCCTAGCTACCCTCTGCTGCATGAGCATTTACCATGGTCATGGGAGTTTTGGCAGCCCATTTAAGGTCATTGGGTATCCAAATCCTCAAAGATTTTGATGATTGGTTGATGCACAATAGCAGTCTAGAGTCCCACAGAGTAGACCTGTCTCGCTGTTGATCAATAGTAACTAGGGTTTGTTCTTCTACCATCTCAAGTTTTCATCTTCATGGAGATAACTTTTCTGAGAGACAGAGGGTAAGTCCAGGTTCCTCTGGACAGAACAGACAAGATCTTTTCCCTGTTGGAGATGATTAGGAAAAGAGACAAGTTGTTGTCTAATCACATTCTCTATTTGCTGGGGATCATGCATGCAGCAATGGTCCTGGTTCCTGTAAGGCAGGCATCACTTGCATCTGCTCCAGTTTCTAAATCTTTTGCAGTTTGGAAACCGCACAGGGATACCTTGAATGCTCAAATTTCTTTGTGTTAGGATTTCTACTACATGGACAAATATGGACTAGCCCATGTCCCCATTCACTGCCATCTCGCAAATCCAATTCTTAGCTGTTTGCAGACAAATCAAATTCAGGATGGGATGCTCATCTATAGCCAAAGGGTCTGATTCATCAGGGTTTCTGGTCTTGGGAATAATCTGCCATCCGCATCAACAATTTGAAAATGACAACATTCTTGTTATGCTCTCAGGTGTGCATTTAGCAAATAAGAGGTCACTGCATGATGGTCTTTTCTGATAGTTGTTGTTGGTAGTATACCTTAGGAGACAAGGAGACATGTATTCCCCTTCTCTCTATGTGGAGGTTTGGAACCTGGACAGCTTCAGAAGGAATATTCCATCAAGTTTGCCACATTGCTGGCAGAAATAACATTTTGGCAAACAGTCTGTCAAGGAAAGGGAATATAATTCTTACAGAATTGTTTTTACATCAATCCTAGTAGATTCTCTGTTTAATCTTTGGAGAACATTCTTGCTAGACTTGTTTACCATCCAGTCACTGATTAGAGGGCCTGGGCATTGGATGCATTTAGCCTGAGGATGGATCATCTGTTTTGCATAAACCTCCCACAGGTCCTTCAGAGTCAAGCATTCCATGGCTAAGTTTTGTTTGTGCTTCTGTGGCCCCATTGATCATGGTTTGGCAATCTCAATGTACTGGTGGACCATCCTAGAACCTTAACTCAACAGCAGAGGGTCTTTATCCTACACAACAACCCATAGATTCTCCATCTTCACACTTGGCTCAGCTCAGTCTTTCTGAAAAGAAAAGTTTTTGAGCCAAGTTGCCATGTGCATCATTTGGTCCAGTAGTTAAACCAGATTTGTGATTGGTATAGTAGAAAACAAGTCAATCCTAGCTGTCCCACTGTGAGTGCAGTGGCCAATTTTGTTCTCTTCCTTTGAAGAGAAACAATGAAACAATGCTTTGTTTCTGCTATTAATGGCTATCAAGGAGCCCTTTCCAACCTACTTAAATTTTCAAAGGCCCAGCTATCGTGATAGATTCTTACTTGATAGACTTGATCAGTAATTTTAAATTCCAGGGACCAGTGTCTTGCTCTCTAATGCCTAAATGGAATCTCTTGTATGTCTTATGGTCTCTAAATAAACCTCCTTAGGAACTTCATTGAGTATGTTACCCTCAAGACAGTTTTCTGAACAACCTCAGTGTCAGCAAGACAAAGGAGTGAGCTTGACTCCCTATCCATAGAGCAGAGCTG
Organism: Potamilus streckersoni; assembly: GCA_016746295.1. Lineage (NCBI taxonomy): Eukaryota > Metazoa > Mollusca > Bivalvia > Unionida > Unionidae > Potamilus > Potamilus streckersoni. The sequence goes on from JAEAOA010001024.1 coordinate 3,960,391, forward strand.
TATCATGTTCAATAAGAATTATAAGACAGTTTCTCATCTTTCCCAACCAGGTTTCTTTTAGCAAAAAAGAGCCACCTTTGGTCACTCAACTCTCAGTTGAGATCCATTCACATCTGTATCTTTGCTGGGGATGACCATGATAGACTTTACTGTTGAATTAGTTCTCTCTATTTTTACTTGGCAGCCTTTAAAGTTAGAAATAAGATTAGTAAATGTCTTTTCCTATTCATTAAAGGTTCAGCTGATATTTCAGCTTCTACCATTTGTAGGTAGATTGCATTGAGCTTGCCAATCCCTTATAAGAGGACCTGTTTTTTATGAAAATTAAAGACCCATTCTCTTTGTGGGTGAACATTTTTTGTGTATTTTTTTTTCACCAGTATTGGGATCATCAGACCTCCCAACAAAGTGAGAAATAAAGCTATGAAGTAGTAACAAGCAAGATATTACAGATTCAAAATGTATCAGGAGGGGGGGTAAACTAATTTTAATGATGTAATACTTATCTCTTGCTATTGCCAGACTCCTTCCTACCTCTTACACTGATGTCCCTTTTTTAGGTATGCTACTCCCTCAGATATATAAGAGGAACCTTTATGCATGTTCTCATGCTCTCATGTAGGGGCTAATTCACTTTTGTGGAAGATTCTGGTTCACATTAATGGGAGAACCGAATTTCTTTTGTTCTGTTGGGCATTTTTCTTCTGGAGGCTTACTAGCTATGCAATAAACAATGGGCAAGTATTAGATCATTAAAATTAATTTTTACCTCTCCTGCATAAAAATACCCACATTTTGTGAAGTAGAAAATAGTCTATAAAGATAGTAAATGTGAGAGGTCCTTGTTTTGAGCCTTATGGCTCTCTTCATATTGGAGGCTATTTCCCAGTTACTGTATGAAGATCCCATTTTAGCACATTAGTTTCAGATATTGAAATAGCTTTCAGATAGTTCGATCAAGTTTTGATCAATGTTGACTTGAATTTTCTTCATTGATGAGGCTGTGCAGAAGACTGTTGAAGGCCATTGACAGGTCCATTAGTATTGCACCTACATTGGAGCTATTGTCCAGGGTACCCCTCCAGTCCTACACCAGTTTCAGTAGAATTGTTTGATATACAGTAGATAGAAAGTTACATAATATATCAAAATGAAATTGAATTTGACTACTTTTCAAAATGGTTGGAATTGCAAGGTAAAATACTGACTATTCACTGGTTTCTTTTATGCATAGGATAAGACTTTTTGTAAATTGGAGTTACCTGCACTTCTTAAAGATAATCCTGAAATTGTCCTTTGTCAATGCAATTATTTTAAAGTATTCTGATATCTGAGCATAAAAGTGGTGTGCATAATTTGACTACTTTAGGAAGGATGTTGAATATTTTGTTGTGTGTAAAGACCTGTCATATGCTTGAGAACTTATTCTGACACTACAGATTTCTGCTTAAGAATACAGTATTTTCAGATGGTTGATTGTCATGCATAACTTGTGTGCTATGGTTAATAGTAATGTTATTGATGACTTCATTTGAGCCAATGATTTTTGTGATGTTACTCTAGTATTCACCACACATATAGGGCATTTGTTGTTTCCGGGCTACTTGTGCTTTTTTTGGAGCATGACCATAAATCACACATGTTCTATGTATCATCCTTCTGGTTTCATCTTACTTGACTTACCATTAATACCACAAGGATATTTGACTGGTCGGGATTATATAGAATCATCTCTACACAGCAAAATATTATTGAAGGTAACATTTTAAATTTAATACTTGAACAGAGCTTGTTCATTTTGCATATGGTGGGAAAATATTTCTTTGATTGAACACGGTGAATTTAAACCCCTGGAGATCGATGTCATTTTCTCCTGAAATGTGAGTAGGAAGCACATTTCTATTTGACAATGTGAGCCTTTATATAACTTCAGGATAAAATTCTTGGTTTATTTGTGATAACAATCTTATTTGGTTTATTCAAATTAAACACATTTCCAAAAAGTTTAATTCTTATCTCTGGCTACTGAAGAAAATCAAAACATATATTTCTCTTCAGTATAGGGTGATCTTTTATAAAACTTATATTTTGCCATATCTTTGACTATTGTTTTCCCTGTTTTTTTGTAATGCGAGTAGAAAGTCTAGATTTTTTGGTATCATTGTAGAACTTCATCTATCTACTTTTCTGTAATAACACCCTGACTTTGGTATATTTTAAATATGACCTTGACACTACAGAGCTTGAAAGTAGGGTACTATCTCCTGACATACAAACATGACACCAGATGTTAATGAGTTAATGGGTTTTTTGGAAATTTCTTATATCTTGTCAAGGAATGGTTAATTTTGTAATTTATGTACAATGTTGATGCACAAATGATCAGATATGCAAGGATTATTCAAATTTGGTGATGTCATCAAAATTTGCCTATTAAAAATGAATGCAAAATGATAAAAGAGTAAGAGCTAGTCACAAGTCACTGTTGCCATTCAGTCATTACAGTGTTGTTTGATTCTCTGGTGGATTCTGTACAGCCTACTAATAAGTAAAGAATTCAAACATGTTATTTCTCCCAAATTGCAGCCTTTAAAATGTGCTGCATGGCAAACAGAAAGCATTCTTCAACAGTTCAGGCATATTTAAATGAGCAAAACAATTGGCAGATTCATTTATTCATTTATTTTACAATATAGATCATTAGCAATGTGAGAGCACACATTGTTGCCAGTAACTGTAGATAGATTTAAAACCAATATTCTTGGAGGAAGGCAGGGGATAAGGGAAATTTTGATGACATGGTTTAATACACCAACCCAATCCCAATCATCAGAATACCAGTTTTAAATCCTGTAAATATTACAATTCACTGCCTAATATTTGAAGCTATTGATTGCATTTATTGAAAGCAAATATTTATAACAGTAAAATGAGATCATAATCAAAGGGGTGGGGTGGGGGTATGAAGTTGCAGAATTTCTCTCTGGGTAATTTAGGTCATTGTATTAGCTGGACCAGTAACTAAATATAAGTTGGATTAAAAGATCACACAGTCAACTGGTGGCAGTGCAGCCAAAGCTTTGAAGTTCAAGTTAGGCTTTTGTCAAAATTATGTACATCAATCCAGCATAAGTCTGTAAAAAATACTGCATTTTCTAATCACCAATTTGGAGCTGATGAAGACATTTGCTTTTACCAAAATTTTAAACCTAATGAATTTAAAGCATCTCTTATGTTCTTGTTCTTCATTTAATAACAAGATTTTCATGATATTGGCTTTAACATTTGAACCTCCCAACCAAGAGAATTTATTCCAAGATGAGGGGTGTCTCCCATCCATCTCATCACTCACATAAATCCTCATCATTCACAAAGTTTTTAATATTTAAAAATTCCTCAACATATTTTTCCAGGTTATTTTTGAAAATTCTTTCAGTGTGGTGCATTTCTAGTACATACTTCCTGTGACTGTAAGCATGATACTTTAATTGTTAATGCAACAACCTAAACTTAATCACTGGATTATACTATGTGTGATCAGTAGTAATTCAGAAAGGATTAAAAACATCAAAGGATTATGGTTGGAATAGACAATTCTAAAGAACTTGGTTGGCATAAAATTGTTGTGCTTCATATTGGCATTTAGCATTTCTCATTATATAGGCACATATGATCTCTCAATGCTAAAAGGTTCAATTTTAAAAAAAATGAAAATATTAAACAAAATTCAGTAATGGATGAAAATGGGAGTTTCTGTGGCTGGAATCAATTTCAGTAGGACAAGGGTACATTACATCATTAAAATTAGTTTTACTCCCTTCTACCCTAAACCAAAACAAATTCTATTTGGTCTCATGATATCCATGCAAAGGGTTTTTGAATGATTAACATGATGTAGCCACTTGGAATACTGATTATCAAATCAGTCAGATCATCATCAAATACATTATTGAAACTACAGTATCATTGATTTTGGAATATATTCTAACAGGAGCAGAAAAATACCCCCCCCCCCTGTGTCTGACCTAGTTTTGACTGGAAAATTTGAGTACCTGCTGCCAGGTGAAAGGAAAGTTTTTATAGGAGATGAATTCATCTTGTTTTCTCCAACTTTATTTAAAGTGTTCACCAATTTCTTACATTCACACAATGATATTGGATAATTTAATTTAAGAGGGTAAGATAGTTTGTTGGTCAATAATAATCAGGAAGACAACAAACACTAAAGGTTAGTTCAACACTCAATCAGTGAGGGATGGGGTAGTTTATAGAATATGCAAAGTCTTCCATTAAATTTATAGTTAGAGGGTGAGTTGCCAATGTAGGTGAGGGGTTTTTTTGGGAGACCTCCCTTGATGGGGATACAAGTTTGTTTTTTTTTAAAGTAGCCAGGTATAAAGTAAAAGTAGATGGGGAAATCACCCAGCTCCCAGTTGATAAGAATTTATGGCTATATCAATATCAGGGAAATGGAGTTAAGTTCCTCAACCAAAGATACAGTGAACCAGAAAACCTGGGTGAAACCTTCAATCCTTGGATTATGAGTCTGATAAACAGAGCTATTATGGCAAGAGACATTAGGTCTGGAAGACTCATGGGCATTTCTTTAAGGACAGCAAAGGGACTGTATTTTACTTAGTGATTAAAATATACTATGAATTAATTACACAGGGACTTTTAAAATAAAAATCATTACGTACTATAAAGTTACTTCAGGCAGCTGATTTAGGCAATAGAGACAAATCATTCACAGTATGATTAATATAATTGGACCTTGGTACAAATACATACTCAAAGGAACTGGTATGTGACTGATTTCAACCTTGTAGTAGTCCACAGAATGAAAATGAATTAATCAATATACTGGAGAGAGACTACATTATATATATATATATATATATATATATATATATATATATATATAGAGAGAGAGAGAGAGAGAGAGAGAGAGAGAGAGAGAGAGAGAGAGAGAGAGAGAGAGAGAGAGAGAGAGAGAGAGACACACACACACACATACAAAGACTTTATTATTAAACACAGGGCTGGAATATAAAGTGTTAGTCATGGCACTCTTGGTACAATTGTTTGGCAGTTTTTAATTTTTAAATAACAGAAATTGCAAACACATAATTTACAGTGCATAGCATTATGGTTCACATGATACAAAGTAAAACAATATTAATGATGTCATATTATGAAGATCAGGATAGCATAAAACTTACCCAAGTAGACAATGCTTTTCTAACAATACATCCTGACATACATTATAGGGAGTGCCAAATGAAGACAAAGAAACCAAAATGCCCCATAAATGTCAGGATGAATTTCTTAATGCTTGGAAGAACAGAGAAGTGGAAGGGTCATCAGCTTTGGAACCAGATAAAACAGATGTACCACCTAGTAGTTTTCCATCAAAGAAAGATTTGTCTCCGATAGACCAAGAAAACTCCTTAGTTTGTATTATTTTGCTTTTCCTTGGAAATTCAGAACTTTCTATAACTGATTTTAATCTATTCCTTTGCTTCACAGATACAATGATATCTTCAGCTTTTTTTCCCTTCACTGGATGCTAATTCAAATATACATTACACATGTAGGTGATATTATTTTATATACTGTACTGTATTTTACCTGTGATATTAAAGCAAGGTCCTTAGTGGCCAAGTGGTCTAAAGTGTTCACCATTCTGGATCACTGCCATCTCACCTCTGTCTACATGGGTTAGAGTCTCAGGCTAAGCTAACTTGGGTATGTTAGAAAGCCTGCCAGTTAGCTTCTATGGGTTATTGGTTCTTCCCAATGTTTTCTAGGTTCTTCCTCTACCAATTATACTTGCTGACATCTAGTTGGACCTAAATGAAAATGGTGTCAATCTGACCTCAAGTTTGACCACCATGATGGTCATTTTAAAAATCTTGTTATTACTACTACTCATAGATTGATAGTCATATCAACAAGGGCTTTTCACCAAATGATTTCTTGTGATGTTAAATGAAAATGGTGCTGATTTGACACTGAATAATGGCCATCATTCCAGCCATCTTAAGTCATGTTATAACTACTGTTCCTAAATCAGCTAATTTAAAGTTCATCTTATTGCTCAGAAATATCGGAAATGGATTTAACATTTGAGTTAATAAGGAAAAATTGTCTTATCTGGAATTCCTGAAATTGCTTTTCATGGAGTGTCAGTCCCTTAACAAAATTTTTGTATATTACTAGAATGTTAATGCATTGTATATCTTCATGTTCCCCTGCATTGCCCTACTTATGCTCCAAAACAAATCTGCTCATTGCAAGTGTAAGAATAGATCCAGGTGACAATTTTAGTTGAATATCAAATTTGTCTTTTCATGCCTAGAATGTATGTATATAGTTACAGAATGGGGACCTCAGTAGCTTTCACGTTTTGATTCAGGATTCAGTGTTCATTCCAGAAATAGAAAAAGTGAGGTCTAATGGTCCCTACTAAATCATAAAATGGGATAAATTAAGAGACAACAGGGTCAGCAAATACCCTTACCTGTTTAATGATTATTGAAAAATTTCAAACATATATCATTATCACAGGTACATGAATTTATTAATTTCAAAAATTTCAAAAATTTCATGAATTTATTAATTTCAAAAATAAATATTCAGCTTTGCAGCCTCATATGCTTTGAATCTATGTTGTTCTTTTTCAGCAATTTCCTTGTTTACTGTTTAGGGCACTGTTATTTCATTTGACCAGGAAAGTGTTTTCAGAGTATTGGAAAAATTAATATTTATTTTAGAAATTGACCTAAGTATATATGATTATCTTATCTTTTTACATATTTTATCAATAATTCATCTTGTGCTCTGGATTGCTACCAAAATTAATCAAACCTAATATGGCAGTTCTGTCAGCCAATGACATGTAAAGTCTTGTGATCATTTTGGCAATTAGTTCACTCTATTCAGTAAGCATGGGATACTTAACATTAACCATAATGATTTTTAGCTCTAGACCAGAAGAGCTAATTGGATGGTCTGCTGTTTATCATCCCTATGTCCATTAGCCCAAGTTTGTTATTACTGCTCCACATAAACTACTTGGAATATTGGCATGTAACTTTACACACATTCATCCTGTGTCTGGTTGGTCCTAAATGAAAATGGTGCTGATCAGACATCTAATATGGCCACCACAGTGAATTGTCATATCAACATTATGTTTTCATTGAAAGATGGCTAATTGGTTCTGAATGAAAATGGTGCCAATTTGATGTCCAATATGGCTGCCACAGCTGCCATCTTTCAAATCTTCTTATCCCTACCCTTCCTGAATGAAAAGTAGTAGTGATATGGGTATACTGATATTGAGAGAGGTGCTGATCTGGTGACTCTTGTTATCTTATTTTGTTGGATCTATTTTATATGCCATATGGGCATCAGATAAAAGTTTGATGCACAAAACATTACAAAGTGTCAAAACTCTATGACCCAGATGTCTCATTCAAACCTTTTCTTAGACATAATAGTTCTGTAATGTAGTTTTATTATTTTTTAAGACCCACCACCATGATTACATCATAATTTAGAACTGTTATGTATATTTACACACCACACAAATACTATGTAGAAAGTTTAAAGTGTCTGGCATAAATGGTATAGGAGGAGTGGTGCAACATAATGACATAATTATGTACACATGAAGAAGAAAGATCCAAAATTATGAGGATAATGATTCTCTGCCATGCAGACTTAAAGTGAAATTGAAAATAGCTAATGTACAAAGCAAACTTTAATGGCAGTCAGATAAATCTGCATGGTGGTTCATGTTCTCCAATACTTTTCAATAGCACTGGCAATGAAAGCAGTACTTGTATGCATATGTGCCAAGAAGGAAAGTTGATGTGGTTGATGGTGGATCTTGTCAGTTGTTGTGCTTTTAATTTTGTTGACATTTTATTGCTTACAAGTTAATTCATATTCTAAGTAAAGCACAGTTTAGAAGCTGATTTTCTTAGTTCAGATCTTCTTAAGCTTGGCATGTGATTACTGTAATTATTTGGGTTTTTTTTTTCAAGAGTATCGTCCACTAATAATCCAGAGAAACTAACCTAAAAAAGTAGTTTCTTTTACAGTTTTACTATCTAGGTAACAATTAATGATTTAGATATACTATATTTTTTTTAATTATTTTTTTATATCAACATATAGATGGAAAATGCTGGAAAAGTTGTAGCCATCCATTTTAACTCATGATATAATTTCTGTACTTAAGGTTTACATGGAATACAAAACAGAAGTTGCAGAGGATGTATTGAAAAGCATCAAGATCACCAGTGGACAGAAAGGAATTGATTCTCTCATATCTGACTTGGATCAATTTGCTAAAGTTGAGATGTATGAGGGCAGGGTCATTGTCTTTTGTGATTATAAATATGTAGAGAATGTTCAGAGATGTGTGAAAAGCCATTATGAAAAAGCCAAAGAGGAGAGAAAAATTAAAGAGGAGAATAAGCATTTAATTCCTGGAGAAAGTGATAACCATATGGAGTGGCTTCAGTTTGCTTATGGCCATACCAGTTGGTACAAGAACTTGCAACTTGAAGGAGGCAAATTGTATTTGACTGGGACATTGCAAATGAAAAAAGAAGCTGAGACTGCAGTTTATTCCATGACACAGTGGTACGAAGAAAAGGTTACTCTCTCTACTGAAAAACAACAACAGAAAGCAGACGAAATTGTGACTTTGGTCAAAAGTGAACTTCCATCAGTATTTATCAAAAGAATAGGGGAAACAATAATAGTTTCTTTAGACAATAGAGATAACTTTGAAAGAGCAAAGTACAAAGTGAATGAGGCTCTTGATAGAATCAAAATCACTGCCAGAGGAAAAAGACATACAGACCCACAACTTCATAGTGAGTCGCTCTCAGGTATGACTGCAGATTACAAGATGAGTGCAAACCCAAAATGTTCCTCAACAACCATCCAGAAAAACCAGTCTGCAGCAGTTTTAACTCCTAAATATTACTATACAAAAGAAGGTCTAACAGCAAAGGTTTACCTTGGGAATATTAAAAGCCTTCCAGTAGACTGTATTGTTGTTGTTGCAGAAAATGGGTTCCTGTGGCATGGTGCTGGTGTTTCCCTGGCTATTTCAAAAGCTGCTGGTAGAGACTTTGAACAAGAACGAGAAGCATATGTCAGAAAAAATGGTGCAGTCCCAGTTACTCATTGTTGTATAACTTCAGCAGGCAGGTTACCATACCGTGTACTTATCCATGCTGTGGGGCCAAAATGGTCAGATTACAACGATGATGAAAAGGATAGATATGTTAGTGACTTGAAGAAAACCATAGTCAATTGTTTGATTGAGGCAAACAAATTCAAAATGGTCTCCATAGCAATACCACCTTTAAGTTCTGGTAAGTATGTGGTTAAAGAACTAAATTTATTTTATAACATGCTGTTAAAGGAACTTAGTTTTGGATACACTCATTCCATCAAATAACTGTAAATAAATTATATTATTATATGCCACATACTTTTCCATATGGTCATCATCACTGGAAATTTTTCCATAATAATGCCCATATTATTAGTATTATTATTATAAAAGGAGAAAAGACCTTATGAAAACATTTAAATTTGTAATACAAATTATTGCACAAAGTAGCATATGGTCTTCATTGAAGAATTGCGTTTTGCTACCAATGTGAGTATGTTCCTATCAAATTACAGTAAATTTTGTGTGTGATGAAAATGCTAAAATATAGTTTTATCTATCTCTATGGAGGCTATATATTTTAGAGATACCTGTTCATTTTTTCTTTTTAAAATTATGTGTACCCATGTCCATCATTAAAATCCATTGTATCTTTTTTTAATTCACCTATACAGCTTTGTTGCATCTCAGCCTTTCTTTTCTATGTGCTGGCTAACATTTTAGATTGGGCTTCATAGCACATACTTACTGGAGAGAAGTCTAACCTTGTATTCTCGCACTTGTTTTAGCATGCCAGTATTATCTACATAATGAATTGGTTCATAAAAGTTCAGTATATTTCTTGTTTTGTAGTCAAAATGGCAGTTTATTGTATAGAGATTTGAAATTGCCATGAATTTCACAAATTTGTATGAGTAATCATATATATTTTAGGATTTTACTAAACAGCTGAATAAAATTATTTTCTCAATAGATAAAAGTACACAGTAACATATATCATTCAGTTACAAGTTGGTACATGCAAAACAAATGTCACTTTAGGAAATTATGTTAAGTGATATTCATGTTTTAATTTTGAATCTTGATGGATTTGCTGCAGCACTCATGGAGAAATGCTTTGCACATCACGGTTTCTCATGGAGTCGTCGAGGATGACCACTGCAGAGTGGATGTGGTCTCTATCAAATGGGAATTGTTTATGGTGTTTGACCACAGCAAGCATGCTTTTTAGTGGTTTAAGGAGAGAGAGAGGCAACAATTTATTCACATCCTTTTTAGATGATTATATACATTTGCTAGTTTGTATCAAGGCTATGTAATAGATATAATCCCGAATCAAATTTTAGATAATATTAATAATAGTCGCAATCCCTAAAAAAAAACTGTAATAATACTACTAAAGCACTGTCCGTTACGGATCAATGCCATCTCACCTCTGTCTGCGTGAGTTCAAGTCTAGGATTGGGCGAATGTGGATATGTGAGAAAGCTTGCCAGTAGCTTCTTGTGGGTCAGTGGTTCTTTCCGGTGATTTCCCGGTTTCTTCCTCCACCATTAATACTGGCCGCCATGAATAGCCTATCGTGTGCTGAAAAATGGCGTTAAGCCCAACAACAACAACAACAACAACAGTCAAATTCCCAATGACAAGTGCTTCTTTTGAAAAAAAAACAACACAACTAAATTTACACTAAAATGAAAATCCTGTTTTTTGTCCTTGAAAAGTAATGACCCAGACTGAATATACATTTACACAGCTATGAATATCATTTCAATTCTGCTGCATTTTTACTGCATGTGACTAGTCCTTTAATCTATATTTCATGCTTCATTGACTTTGGTAAAATGATATTTTTGTATTCAAAGCTCATTTTCCAGCCTCTGTTTATGCTAAACTGATCAAACAGTGATTGTATGCATGTCTATTAGTACCACAGCCATTTAGCCATTTTACATAGGTTAAAATTTTTGTCAGCAATCAACATACGAACAAATACTTTTTAGCACACTGTATGCATACTGCTGTACTTAATGTCATAAAACTTGGTGAGGAGACACATTTTGCATTCATCTTTGGTAAGTACTATACCCTTATCTTAAATGTAGGTACTGTGACCCATATTTCACATTTCATTGACTTTGGTTCAATTTGACATCTGTCTTAATGCAATATTCATATCTAAAATGTTTACTGTGACCTATATTTCACATTTTGCTGGCATAGGTTAGGTTATTGCATTTACTGGTAGTTTTACCATGTTTTCTAGGGAAATAAATTATTCTGTTTAAATATACAAAGCTTGTTGGCTTCACTTTTTTGTTACTTTCTACAAGCCTTGTGATGTAACAAATCACCAAACTTTTGGGTACATTTTAATGCATACAACTTCATAATTTCAGTATTAGGTCAGTGTCAACCCTATCTATGCATCACCGATTGTATTTAAATTTTGCATCATGTTCATTTCTCAGGATTGTTCATGCTGTAATTGTGAAATTGATAACAATATGCATTTCTGTTGCTAACACATTCTACAATAAAAGAGGCTAATTGAGACCAAACTGTAACATTTACTGGATTTGGTTAAGTGTTACATTTAGCTCATGACAACTTGAAAACATGCATACTATCCCATGGACATGGGTATTTCTTGTAAAGGAGTCTGAGATTGAAGATTTGTTCTGTCCTCCTTGCTTGGAAGCCTGCCTGTAACTCTTCAGCTTTAGTCTGTTGAGAATTATCTTCAGCATGACTTTGGTCAGGTGACTGATCAGACTGATGGTTCTGTGGTTTTGGCATAACTGTAGGTTTCCTTTCTTGGGGAACACGATGACCAAAGATTGAGTCAGTATTGTGTGCCATTTTCCAGTCTGCCATAATTTGTTGCAGATAGTTTTTACTAGATATATTGTGTTGATTAAATCTTGAGTTATAAAAATATAAAGATAAAAATCTTGCACAAGAATAAAGATTACTTCAAACAAGGGCCAACCTTTCAGTGTTAAGATTACTTTAGTCCAATTTTTTAAATAATTAATGTTTGAAATGGATGCTTCAGATACCTTGTCATTTTTAAATTTTAAATTGTTTCCATAGTTCTTGGAGTCTGACAGTAACTATCATAAATAGTAACCTTCATCAGAAAATTGTAGTGTGTACTGTAAATTAGCCGAATTCCAGTAGATCGTTTTGTGTCATTTCAGGAATATTTGGAGTACCAAAGGAATTGTGTGCAAAGATGTATGCCAAGGGAGTGGTTGAATACAGCAAGACTTATGGTCTCCAGTCTCTCAAGGAAATCCATTTTGTGGACACAGTTTCTGAGATGTGTCAATTAACATGGTCAGCCTTTGATAGAGAGTTACAAAATAGATAATGGATTATTATCAAGGTTGATATAGATCTTTTAAAGATATTAAGTTTTGGGTAGGTTGATAAGTGTTATGATTGCTTTGAAAATCAATAAAAAAAATCTATTAGAAGTCACAGTTTTGAGAAATATGGTCATTCATAAAGCACCATCAGTGATATCAAGGGGATGATATAGTTTTTTTGACAAGCCAGATGTTGTAATCTGTTCATGCCCTGCATGCAATTTGTTTATAGTATCATAGATGGTACTGTCTGTATTCAACATTAAACCAAGTTTATAATATGGTATTGATTGATAAAAATAAATCATTGACAATTATTGTTAATTGTGAGAGAACATCACAATAAATACTGTACCAGATTATGGTTCATACAAACATGAAAATTTTTTGAATTTACAGAATTTTGTTAATGTATGCAAGATGTGCAAAGAGTGGTGATGTATGTGTAATTAGCACGAAAATTCCTTGGAATGTGTGTCAAAATCATCTTGAATTTATGAGAGGAAATATTAAAAGTTTAAAATGAATCAGATATTTTTTTATTCAGAATATACTTGTATTTACATATTTTCTATTTATGTATTTACATATTTTCTAAACATAATACTGTAGTATGTCAGCAAAATATAATAAAATTAGATGGATCAAAAGACCCACAGTATCAGTATAATCCATTTATTGTAGCAGTGCAATTACATGGTTATGTCTTTTTTCTTTATACACCAGCCATAAGGTGTATTACATTGATGTTTTCCATCCATCTATTAAGAATTTGGTTCCCACATGAAGATTTTAGTTGCTGACCATAAGCAGCTACCAAACTATGTTGAAGGCTTATAAATGGAATAATGAAGAACCTTTTGATTTTAGGCTCAAGTGTCAAGGTCACTGTGAAAGACAACAAGTGACTCTTTGTCATTTTAATAACCACTGACTATATATATTAGTTAATGTAACAGAAGATCAGATTATTCAGATTGCAGGTTATATAACCCTGATATAGCTGTTAAGTTTTTAATATCTTTTAAAGTAGAACCTGCCTTGAATGACCATTGCTCTTTTGTCAGAGTTCATAAAACTATGTAGTTAATAAATTTGATCATTGTGAATGTCTTTTGAAAACAGGAGGTCTGTCATATCAGTATTTAAAAACACATGGTCTCATACCAGTTCTTTCAAGATTGGTTTTAAACCAAAGTATTCAGTTTTTTTAGAGATATATAACACATCTCAAAATTTTTGTAACATTTGAATTTATATCTTGGACTAAGCATTTTAAATTATTAAATTATTATAATATTATATATATAATATGTATGTATTCAATTATACATTTGTTCGTGGTTGTGAACTTTTAGTTTAGTGGAGTGGTTTGTTTTTATCAAATGTTGATGAATAAATAACTGAAACAACATACACTTTACTTTTTTATATAAAATATTTAGATCTTATATCCACATATTTGTACATATTGTACATATTTGTACTTAAATGTGAAGTTAAAAATGAATATAGAACAATATGTGAATATAGACTCATTTTTAGTTTTCTTAAAGGTCAGAATACTTTATTCAGTAGTATAGGTCACAAATTACATTAGTATAGGTCACAAATTACAGTAGTATAGGTCACAAATTACAGTAGTATAGGTCACCTGCCCAAATTACATTTCTAAAAGAAACACATGAATAATGTATAAGAATTAATTACAAGAGCAGTGAGGGTAATTACTTACAATTTCATTTTAGTTTTCTTTTCTCCCTGCTAACGAGGACAAAGATACAAACTGATAATAAATTCTCTGTGATTACTTCTCAAGGCATCAAAACAGTTTGCTTCTCATGGGTTCAAAAACAAACAGATAAATGCTTATACATGCTTATACAGTCTAAATCTTGGACAACAGCAAATACAATTATAGTCTGTTTCCACAATATTAGGGTCACAGTATGGATAGATTCTATCTTCATACATCAGCTTCTCAATGTGTGTTGAATTAATCTTAGCAAAAGGTACCTCCCCCTTCAATTTACAGTATATATTCCTAAAAACAGACTTGTCTAAACAGAAGGAATCTTTAACACATAACTCTGTCTTTAATATCCTATATACTCTCAAGCTGTCCATGCTCTTCACCTTTGCATGCCAGTTTTGTGTATCTGTATCTTTATATCTAGCTTTTAGTCTATTCCTTCTTCCCCACTCTTTGGTTATACAATGCCTCACCAAAATCATATCTCTGCTTAAGTTTTTTTTAACATTATGGGCCCAAATTGTATACCCACACAAACCAAGATTATATTATATTATATATTATATTACACAATTTGGGCAATTGATTGCCTGACATTTTAAGTAGTTTCAACCAATATTTAAATTTGTCTGGCAATATATTGTTACATATATGTAAATAAATTACTTGTTTGTTAGTTTTAAATTCTTTTTTATTATTTTTTAAAATTCCATTACATGTTATTGTAATAAGTTTATTCACTGGATTTGACATTTTTCCATTTTAGTTCAGTTCTTTTTAAGCTGATATAAACACAGTAGTTTGCTACATTGTATTTTTTTGCTGACTTAGTTCCTGACCTTGATTCAAATTGGTAAACAACTGGTGAAAATCATTGGTCTGTATCAAGGTTATATTTAGCCTGTGTAGTAAACAACTTTTTAAAAAATTCATTTCCAGTGTGGGAATCATTGGTTTTTAGCTAATTCTATACTGGCATACATCTAAACTGACTTGTAGGTTTTTTGGCTTCTCGGACTAAGTGCAAGTGGAGTTAAAATGATGTATCTGTTTTTTAGTCAGTCACAAATTTACACCTATAGAACTCATGGGTGTTTTCAGTTTGATTTGAAATTCTTCTATTTTTCTCATTTAATAATTTATATTCCCTGGAAAGTTTTGGTGCTCACAATGGTGGCCTTATGCCTAAAGCATTCACCTCAGATGCAGGAGGTCATGGGTTTGATCCCCAGCAGAGTCATACCAAAGACTTAAAAAAATGGTAATAACATCTGACTATCTGACTCGCTTGGCACTCAGCATTAAGAGATTATTGGTCACCCTGGTGTCAGGATGATGTGACTGGTTGGGACATGATGCTACAGTCAGTGGCATGATGCCCCAGTCACTATAAATTGCCACACTGCAGATATCATAGTGATATGACTAAAAAATTGTTAAAGCTATGTTAAAAATCCAAATCAAATACACTCACACATGATTCTTGTTTTTTAGTGAAATAAAATTTTTTGTTAAAATTTGCAAAGCTTGTTGGCTTTACTCTTTTCTTTGTTACTTTGTATGAGCCAAGACACATAACCATATATATAGATTTAAGAGAGTTGTTAATTAATTCTCAGTGCACAAAACAGATAGGACTCAATCTGCTTTACAAAGACAAATTACTAAATATTTATTGTACTCTTTCTGCATCATGGGCTTTAAAGCCTAAACTTCAGAAGCAGAAGTCAAAATGGGCAAAATTACTTTGAAATTTTTTTTTAAATAAAATATTTGCAGACAGTTTTCCAAATTTAATCCATTTATATTGCAGAACATGCACTGCCTTAGTTATTGTTTTGAAATTTGTTCCAGATTCCCCTAAATGAGAAAATAACCCCAAAGTACTTATGAAAACTACCACCTTGGTTTTATCAAGACTTACCTTTAGTTTCCATTAGTGACAGTATTAGATAAGTCTCTTTAATAAACATTACATTTCAATTGCTGTATCAGCCAGTAATACAAGATCATCTGCATAAAGTGGAAGAAAAACTTGAACACATTTACTGTGTCAGTACCAAAGTTACCATCTTTGAAGGTTATTTAGGAAAAGAAAAAGTGAGAAAATCTGTGTTGACAATATGCACCCCTGTCTAACATCTATGAATACTGAAAGATCCCACTTACTCTATTTGAAGTTTTTACACAAGCTCAGGCAAGTTGCATAACTTTAAGCATCCTTATACTCGGGTTACACACATTTAGCTTATACCATAGAGCTTTCCTATCAATTCTATCAAAGGCCTTCTCAATGTACATAAATGCAAAATAAAATCTTTTTTTCTTCCTCAAATATTTCAAAATGTATTCAGAACAAATGTTATCTACAGAACTGTAACCTCCAATAAATCCTACTTGTTCTTTACCTAGTTTTATTATGTGTGAACCTTTTATTCAAAATACTTGTAAAAACATTACTCCTTACTGGTAACTGACTTGTTCCACTGTAATTACCAATTTTAATGTGTGGAACAATTGTTGCTTTACACCATTCTTTTGGAATGTACAAGGCATTAACATTGCATTAATGAAATAAATATATATATATATATATATATATATATATATATATATATATATATATATATATATATATAACATGGTACAGTATAATTTTCAGGGGCTTTTAAAACTTGTGCCATCATATCCTGGGTCTTTGCCAGTTTTCATATAATTTATTGCTATTGTCATCTCATTGTCAGTAATAGACTGGTATCCATCAAGATCATCCCATACAAGGTGTTAAATGAGTCAGGACTAAATTTGCCCAAAATGATCGAACCATTTTAGCTTGGAAATTTGTTGTATGCCATGTCATGATCCTGACTAGTAAATTCCAAACTCATATGGAATCTCTTTTTAACAGCAGAAACAGCCTAATTGTAATGTAGTTTCATATTCACCTCTCATTTATGTGGTTAACTTCCTGTTACATTTTCAAGGCAGTGATTAGTTTTGAAGTTTTGGGGAGATCTATTAATCCTAATGCTTCTTAGGGCTTTCACTGATATTAATTTAGCATTTTCGCATTCCTTATCAAATCACTCCTGTTTTTGTACTGATGCTGATCCATACTAGCTTTTTCATGCCAGATCTATCTGCAGCTGATTAAAAAGTTTAAAAAAAGAGTTTACTGCTCTATCAAAGTTCTTATTATCAGTCATTTGAAGATTTTGAAAATATTGATCATAACGGAAAAATAAAAATAGGTCATGTAAGTAGGATTTTTATACTAATGTAACCATGTAAATTTATAATTGTTCTCCTTACTTTCTTCTTCCGAGCTACACTTGACATTATAGTACGATGTAATATCATATGTATGGATTCTAATCTGTCTGTGACATGATATTCTTTGAATACCTCACACAATTGACTGACAGAAATCAATGATCTAGATGAGCATATGCTCCAGTGTTTTTTCTAGAGCTTACATTAAATATTGCAAATCAAGTTGATTTACAAAGTTTTCAAAGAGAATACCTTATTACGTTCCTTTGTATCAATATATGATCTGCTTAGGAGAATATTGTCAGTAACATAATCAATATAATAAAGTATAAAAGTCAGTGTAGTCATTCTCCTGTACTGACTGTAAGCACTGAAATATCCCAACAAGAAATTATCATCTGGTTCCAAGGATTTAAAACTTGCAATGTCATTTTCAAGTATAAATAAAGTCTCATCATCTCAGTGCGACCACTTTGGTGGAGTAGTGGTTAGAGCATCCGCCTAAGATGCAGGAGGTTGTGGTTTCAATCTACGGCCATTCATACCAAAGATTTATTTTTAAACAATGGTATTAACAGCTGCCTCTCTAGGCACTCAGCATTAAGAGGTTAGTGTTAGGACTGGTCTGCCTGGTGTCTGGATAATGTGACTGGGTGGGACAGCATGCTGCATGTCTGTGACATCATTTGTAAACTCACAGTGCAGACATCATAGCCATATGACTGATAATTATTAATTGATAAAAATCCAAATCACACACACACACACAGTCATCTGAATGCACAGATGAATTTCTGGTTTCTAGTATAACATTGTTAACAATGTAAATGTTGTTAAGCTTAGGCAACAGAAAATTAATAGATTCATTTGATAAAAACTTCAACTTTTAGCAATTTTGCAACAAAATTTTTAACCAATCATACTACCCAAATTCCTAATAGCATTAAACATTTTTGGTTTTACACATGGTAGTGTTTTGTAACCAAATATATGTATATTAGTCTGATCAGTACTCTCTGCCCAAAACTCAAGAATTCCAAGGAAATCATAAAAATCACACTTATCTATGCATTTCCAGCTAACATTCCCCCAGTACTGATATGTTCAGTGCAAGAAATTTTTATGCAGTAACAAAATTATCAACTGAACTAAAACAAGTATTATTTTTGCTCAGCCTTTTGTGTACTGTACATCGACCTGATTCCTATTCAGAAAATGTAATTGGATCCTGTTGTCTCATTATATACATAGACTATGCCATCTGCAACTATTTTGTCAAATAGCAAATATGCTATCTTGTTCTCTTGGAAACAGTCGTTTAACAAAGGTTTTAGATTTTATGTTTCTAAGTCTCTCTGGAAATTCTTTGAAGATGACGATTTGGTCAGACTTGTGTAATAGGGACTTTTGATATGATTCAACTGTTTTCCATTTTCTGGTCTTATACAATAGCTATATTGGATAGAATCCACTTTTCAAGAAATGTTATGCTTCTGCAGTCTAAAAACAATACAAGTAGAATCTTTACAGCAAGCTCACCCCATAGCCTTAGGGACATTAATTAATCATTTGGTCTAGCCACATGCTTTACCTAGTGAAATATATATTGCATTTCAGCAAATTAATTAAATGATTTTTTACAAGACTTAAAAATAGTTTTGGATTTTGAAAATGTTGATGATATTAGAGACAAGATAGTAGATTAAGTTTCTCTAATTTACAAGAATAATTTGTATATTGTTTTGAAAGAAATATATATTTTATAGTTGAATTCTGACAATCTTTGCCAACCCATACCTATAAACTTCATTTATTAAAGATTTATATTTTGAAGGAGAGGTTGAAAGTGAGATATATTATAATCATTTATATGTTTTCAAATCAACTTCTGGACAGCTCATTAGTGAGATATCAAACATTAGTTTAATGTAGGAAACAGATTCTGTGTACTAGAAACAATCAAGACAGTTATAGAAATATGATATCAGTAGTCTCCTGTGAAGTCTGCTAGGACTCTCTCTCTCTCTCTCTCTCTCTCTCTCTATATATATATATATATATATATATATATATATATATATATATATATATATATATATATATATATATATATATATATATATATATATATATATATTGAATTTGAATTGGAAGTGGGGAATTTGGAGACAGTGAAAAGGATCCATTAAAGAAATATGTAGCCTAGACATTTGTTTTGCTTGCTCTACCAGCTAATTCCACAAAGTAGCTGCCACCCACCCGCATGTGACAACAGTTTCACACAGCTACTACAGTTAGACAGCTACTACACTTGGCTAGTTTTATATTCTTAGATACATGTATTCCTTCCATGACCCTTGCTTCTTTTTCTAGTATATCTATACTTTTCCAAATCCTTCATTTGTCCATTTAAAGTGTGAATTTGCTGTCCATGTTGAGGATCTTTCATTGATCCAATGGGACTGAAATTAAGTATTTTACTTTTCCCTGATTTAATAAAGAATAGGTTTCTAGTTATTGATTCAATAAGGAATAAGTAACTAGTTACCAATAAGTTAGGATCACCCTTAAGGAACCCCTCCAAAATGATCCAAATCGGGCCCCATATTTCCTAAGGTCGTTGCTGGATTTAAAATCCAATTATTTGTTCCAGATGCAAACAGCTTGATCCAAAAGAGGGCCGATTTTATTAAAATCACATGAACACTTCCTTTAAAACTTTCATTGAACCCCTCTTTGACAGTTTCTTGTTAGGGATCTGCCCCACCAACAGGAAAAGTGTACATAAATAAATATCCAGCCAATATCGAGAAATTGATACACAAATATACAAGTGCTATCCTGTAAAATTTTTCTTACTCTGTATTTTAAACCCTATAAAGGAAGTCTTGACTATATTAGTCAAGAGCAATGAGAGAAATATGATCCATTCCAACAGTAAACAAAATAAAAATTAATCGAGCAGATTTCGAGAAATGATTAAGTGGGGGTAGGGGGTGAGTACACAATCCAAAAGTGGAATTATATCTTTCATCTACATAAGGTGCCCTAATATCCGCTCTTCAACGAGTGTTGACCTGGACCTATGAATTGAACATCTAGTGATGCAATGTGGATCAATTATATCACTTTGTGCTAAGTGAACCTACTTAGAAGATTTTGATTTCAACCCCTCTTGGACAGTTTCTGGTTTAGGATCTGTTCCAACAGTTAGAACAGTTAAGAAAATCCCGTCCAGTCTATTTCGAGAAACAGGTGGTTCAATATTTGGTAGGTATAATAAAGCCCATAAATAGATTACCTTTTCAGTTCAAGCAGAAGGCAGGGTTAACCCTACAAAAGTTTGCTTGCTCGAGTCATTAACAAAAAAAAAGGTTCTTGCAGGGCTGAAAAAAAATACGCCAACAACGCTAAACTAAAGTCTATTTCCATGCCTGAGGTTGTTGACGTATTTTGTTTACTCGTAAAGCGACCCAATTGTTGTCCTTCACCCTGCCTGCTGCTATGTATGTATGTATGTATGTATGTATGTATGTATGTATGTATGTATGCATGCATGCATGCATGCATGCATGCATGCATGCATGCATGTATGTATGTATGTATGTATGTATGTATGTATGTATGTATGTATGTATGTATGTATAGTATGCATGTATAGTATATTATGTAATTTTTATCAAAAATAATCAGCAGCATCCAGTGGTTACCCTTCATAGAATCCAATGATAGCCATTGTGTCTCTCATGAGGTCCTAACATGGTCGTCTCTCTTATGACTTATTATGCGGCACCTCATCTGCTGTTTCTTTCGGCTATACACTCTTTCTAAGTGTTATTTTGAGGGTTATTCCATGGGGCAGAGAGCTCAAGGCATGCTACTGATTATTTTAGTGAGGGGGTATTTTTCACATAAACACTTTCCCTGGCGAATTTCTAATCGACGAAAGACGAAATATTAGAAATTCAGAAGACTGTTTAGGCATTGCGGTTTCGATAAATACCCCACAGAAACAACCCCGGGGTTAAGGATGCAAAACGCACCCCTCACCACGAGGTTGTCGTAGTGAGGTATTTATCGAAACTGGAGGTTTGACAGCGAAACTGAGATAAGCAACAATGAAGGTGGACCTATAAATGTGATTATAGCTAAACAGAATCCTTAGCAAGATTGATAGAATCGAACTTTATATAAAGTAAAATAATATTCTGAGTACACATTTATTATACATTATTTGTTGATAATGGTTCAGCTTCTTTATATCTACTTGCAACGTCAACAACAGTCAATGCGTATTTGTACGTGCGTGACTTTCGTCCACGTGTTATAAGTTTTAATAGTATCGTGTGGTAAAAACAAAATA
Source organism: Potamilus streckersoni (assembly GCA_016746295.1). NCBI lineage: Eukaryota > Metazoa > Mollusca > Bivalvia > Unionida > Unionidae > Potamilus > Potamilus streckersoni. Next base: position 3,982,356 of record JAEAOA010001024.1, read on the forward strand.
TCTGCTTGATGAACTTCGTTAGGAACACTGACATCAAAATGTAGGTATTGAATTTTTTTTTGGTGGTGGTAGATAAATTTGCCATATTGCCTGTCGTGCTAACCACGCTCGCTGCAGCAACAGAACGTGAAACTTTTGCTGCTTCAGCAAGTTTAGTGACTGCTGCTTTACCTTTCCAATACACTCTCGGGGAATAATAAATGGATTCCATTATAATAATTATACAATTAATTACCAGCCCCTAACATTTTTTTTTTTACTTTTCATAGCGGATTTTATTAGAAAACTAGCGAGTTTCTCTCTGAGATTTATTAGGTATAGAATTTAATACATGAATCAATTTTACGTCTGCAAGATGCCGTTGTTGCAAATCAGGATTTTTATAAGCAACGTTATGAACATGACATGCTTGATCAATCTTATTTACTGGATACTCTCCTGGTCTTGGTCGATCTTGGTTATCGAGTCAGATATCAAGTCTAGTTCCAGGAGCAAAGTAATTATATCTAGGAAGGTGTTTCTCACCAACATACTTAGCCCATGGTAATCCAGGTAATTTTCCTAAAGAAGCAGCAATATCCCCACCTATCTTTGTTGTCCCCAAGATAAATTTATATTTTTGTGTACCACATTTTACACATTTACCTGTTAATGCATGTCGTTTATTTTTTTATTATTGTTGTCAATCCAATGTTGGATGTAGATGATTTACATCAAACACAATATAGACTCATGTTATTAATAATATGGATACAATTGACTTTTCGGCTACACAAAATCAGGAACCAGTGAAGCACCATCCAGCATTACCAAATTCGATAAGAATGATTATAATAGGTCCATCTGGATAAGGTAAAACACAATTATTATTAAATTTAATAATGAGGTGGTTGGGATGGAACAAACTATATTTAATAGCACCGTCTGTAGATGATCAGCATTGTTTCGAAGCACTTAAGGATTTTAACGAGAAAGCAAAATCAGTTAATAAAGACGGTGACAATATTATTGACTTTATCACAGATATAGATGAAGCTCCGTCTGTAGATGACTTAGATGGATTCATTAATAATCTCGTAGTATATGATGATGTGATGTTGGACAAACAATCTAATCCAGCTAGAATATTTTCTCGAGGTAGACACAAAAATACAGACGTGATTTATGCTACTCAGAGATACACACAGATACCTAAAGTGATCAGAGGTAACTAATATTTTGGTTGTGTTTAATGGAGTAGATAATTATACCCTGCAGAATATTTGTTATACCTGATGTTCAGGGGACATGGATATGAATAAATCTAAACAATTTTCTAAAGCACAATCTATTCCATTTGGATTTATAACGATAAATCTACATGATCCAAGATCCAGATATCGTGTAGGTCTAGATAAAATCTTTGGTTAAACTCCCCTTGACATTAAAGACAGACATATATATATATATATATTAAACAACCATTTAAAATATTATCAATAATGAGTACTGGAGAACCACACTCAGCTAAATTAGCTCGAGAGCGACTAGAGGCAATTAAAAAATATCTACCTGTTCGTGATTCTGTTAAGCAAAAACTACAATCGTGTCAGGAATCTCAAGTTGAATTTGAGGAGGATACAAAACAGTTATTTAAACCTATCACTGAAACCACTAAAGGTATTCAACCTGTGTTAGAAAAAACAGCTGAAACAACTGAAGAAAATAGCAAAAGGAACTAAGAAAACAAAAAAGATTCTTGTAGAACTTCCAGAAGAAATAGCTGCTGTGATGCCTTCCCAGAAACACCCGAGGATACAGACCAGGCAGAAGGTGATACTCAACAAATACCAAGAAAAAAACGCGTAGGATTTATATAAATGATAAATTTACCAAAGATGCCATTAATGATATCAGATCAAAAATGTAAAACAATTAGCTGCTAATGCTGTGAAAAGTTGCAGGGTGGAAGTAGATTTTCATGTGCGATTCCACTATCACATATCTTTGGATTCTGTAGAAATGTCAGAAAAGTGATTTATGGAGCCAAACATATAGTATGTGCTGGTACGAAAAGCAACCGACGATGATGCAATATGGTGACCTGCCGGTGATGCTGGTAAAGTTATACTAACCAAACTTTCGCTCTGAATTCCGGTAATGACTCCAACGATAGCTGAAGAAGATCGGTTACTATCTTTTATGAGTCAAGGCGGTAAATCAGCGTTATCGTGGTTAACAACAACCACAGATAGTATTCAAAGTACAATTAATGGTTTATTTACATGTCAAATAGCTTCTCAGCAAGGTGTTTCTGCACCGCGACATATTTATTGCGATTCAAAATTTTGAACGAGTAAATAGTCAGACACAAAGTATCATGATATTTGATAAGCTCGGTGTTTCTGAGGTTTCATTAAGAATAAATGGACATCAAGAACCATCCGAGGATATTTTGTTAAATTTTGATCAAAATCCTGTAACACGTGCGTATCATCGTCTTATGTCGTTTATGGGGCGTGATCAAAATGTTGATACTGGATTACAAATATCACAACTAGATTTCACAACGCTGTATCCGATTTATTACTTTTCGCTGAAACATTTAAATTTAACCAGACAATCTGTTGTAGATATACATTTTCGAGCTCGTGTTAATAGAGATGTTGGAGTTATTGCAAATTACAGAGGAATTGCTGTTATACTTTGCGATAAATCAATGTTACTCGAAGGTGTTGGTGGACGAATGAGAGTCATTGATGCGCCAGTAGAGAACATGTAATTAGATCACTCATAATATTAATAATGTCATGTCATCACGTTAGTGTGAGTCTGACTCCTGGTCAGGTCAAAAAACTGCAATCAGCATCAAACAATAACTGTGGAATAAAAATATCGTTGAAAATAGAACAGATGAGCGGTTCAAATAAATTATCGTTGACTGATCGTCAATTCAAAAACTTTAATGAAGCAAAAAAAAAAATCAAAGGCGTCAAACTTAGTCTTTCTGCTGGCGCCATAAAATATACTTTTAAAACGGTTGGTATATTTCCCCTTCTCGCAGCTATACCAGCATTAATATCCGCAGCAGCCCCTGCTGTTGCAAAGGCAGCTGCATTCGGCGCTGTTGGAACTGCTGCTGGAATGGCGTTAAAGAAAGCAACCGGACGTGGAATAAAAAAAAAAGGGAAAAGGTCTCAGATTACCAGGAGCCTCGCCTTCATGGTACGGAAAAGGTCTAAGACTTCCAGGGACAGTTTACTGATCTCGCCTATGTCTAATTTTGATTTACTCGATCCTGCTAAAAAATTAAATATAAAAAAATTTCAGAGGTGTTTTTATGCGCGATCAATTACCAAAACAACCTAACAATATTGAAACCGGTATTATTAATCTCGATAAAAACTCTGGACCTGGCACGCATTGGGTAGCGTATGCAATTGATCCACGTGGAATTATCTATTTTGATTCATAAGGATTAGCGCCACCAAAAGAATTTCTTCATTTTGTCAGTAATAATATTGCTCAAATCTGGTATTCAACGCTACCAACACAAACATTAACTGATCCACCAATATGTGGTCGTGAAGTACTTAATGTGCTTAATGCTGTATCCATGACACCGCAAGGAAAGCCACCTCAAGGTCGTGCATGAATATACCACATTGTAACATTTGAACAGATATCAGTAAATATAATGGTAGATATTTATGGAAGATCTGCTCGTAGTAAAGCTCAGCAGCAAGGTAATTTATCTAAATATGCAACCTTCGAACAACTCAGAAATGAGATTGATGATTTATTAAATATTACAAGTGTGGATCAAAATGAAGTGGTTGTTTTTCAAGACAAACAAGGACGATTAAAGACAAGCAATATACAACTACCAGACGTACTTATACGAATTCCTACTGCAGTTGCTGATAATATTGTAACTTTTACTGAGCAGGGTAAAATACAGGATTCCGGTAAGTCAGTTAACGATTATGTCAAGACGACTGGCGGTGTATTTAGTGGAGACGTTATTATGAACAAAAATAAAATTACAGATCTTGGATATCCAACCACAGATAGTGATGCTACAACAAAAAAATATGTTGACGATCAGGCATCTAAGTACGTATTAGCCAACGGTGGTATAATGCGTGCATTTCTCAATATCAAACATAATGGCATTAGTAATTTAAAAACATCAGAATCTGAGTTTGATGCTGCTACAAAAATACGTCGATGATAAGGAAATTCCAATAAAGACTTCGTTAACGACAATCAATGATGAAGTTGTTGCATTTAGAACTGATTTTTCTAATCACATACAAACGTTTCTAAATTTTCGTAGAAATATAAACAAAACTAAAAACGAATTTTTTGGAAGTCCACCAAATGTTGATATAGAAGTTACTGATATTAACACAAAACTCAACGATATTATTAGTGGAATTCCGGATATTTTTCAGAAAACGAGCCTGATTAAAATTCATCACAAACAGATCATCAACATCGTGTACGTCCTCGGATCAGGCGCAGCTACATGGACACCACGAAATAAAACCATCAAACACATCGCAGAGGTCGCTGGTATATATAGGTTGTCTGTGTTTAGTGTTGTGGAATTTAACATCCTTACCACATCTTCATTAGCTAATAAGCTGTCTAAAACTGTATCTGTAATGTTGGATAAAGATTTTGAAAAAACGTTCACGTTGGAATCGTCGGATAGAAATTTGGCATCCGTTAATTACTGGTGGTGTCTGGAATTTGTAACTAAAGCTCCCATTTTAATTATTTAATTAAATGATGTCATTAGGTATAATGAATCCAATGACAGAGTCACTCATTAACGTTCAACGTCACAGATATAATCAGGCATGTAAGGGTCAGACTGAACTAAAAATATCATCGACGAATACACGTTGAAAGTAAAAAATATCGCAGACGCATGGTTGTTATCGATGTATTAGTTTACTCGGTTTCTGCTGTTGTTGGAACTGGATTATTATTATCAACATTAACTATGACTGCTCCTGCGGTTTTAACAATTGTCGTTTCAACAACAACAACATGTGCAGGTATTCTCAGTATTATCGCTAAAAAATATATACATGCACGAGTGATAAATTACGCGAGTACATGATGACATTACACACAGCAACAGCCGCCTATACTAAGTTATGCTCGCATCTTTCCTTGTATCTCAGTGATGGTAAAATATCTGATGAGGAGTTCGTTATGATAATGAAAACCTACGACGAAGCATTCCTGATGGAAAATAACGCATCATCTAGTGACAATAACGAAAGGAAGGAGAATCAAATAATAAACATAATAATAATGTCTGATTCAAGAGAACTATTGCAACAGATCGTCACTAATACGACGCCATCAAAAACTACTATGATATCAATAAGTTCAACAAATCCTGAATTCAGCGTTAACTCTCCAACTGCAATTCCAGTAAAAGAGATAGCATTAGCTCAGTTACGTGTTTATTGTAGCTGGCCTAATATTAGATCAAAATCATTTGGTGGACTACAGGCAAATAATTCATTAGTATTCGCAAATAAGAATAAATCTGATGGAACTCCCGATTGGCAAGTAGTATTCCAACTGGCAGTTATCAAATAGAGCAAATCAATGAGGAATTACAGCGCAGAATTAAGTCTATAACTGGAAAAGAGTCAAAGATAGCAATTACTGTATACGAACCAACATTACCGTCGGTGATTGAAATATATTCTCCTGTCTACGCTGTGGATATTTATCAAAGTTCGATTAGATTAGTGTTATGATGGTCTGAAGTCGCACCTGTTTATCAGGTTCCACCAGAACCAAAGAGATCCGACTTCGTCACAAATATTAAAAAAAAATTATACAATTTCCAGAATATCGAAGTAGAAAATGCATATCCATGGAAATTACATTCTGGTACTAATATAATTGTGCATTATATAGATCGAGTAGAAAATCATTTTACAAAAGTAATTGCTAGTAAAAAGACAAAGAAGCTAGAGTAATAACACTAGATATTGATCTAATAAATTCGTATGCTAATACAATTAAATCTGAACATGAACGCGTGTTTAAAAATCTACAGAATTTACTTTTAAGTATTAATGTTTCTTACAACGATGATTTAAAAAATCAAATAACTGAATACAGCATTTGAATCAAGTTGCTTCAGACAGAGTTCATGAATAATACTTTTGTTAACAGAAAAAATTAGCAATACCACCACAAACTCAAGGTCTCTATGATACAGGTTATATAGTCAATGAAGACGATCCAGTTCAGCGTATTCCACGCAATAATCGCTTTTTCACAACAGTTTTTCTTAAATATTTTGGAATTACAAAAGAGCAACTATCAACATTTATGATTCCTGGATTTAACTCGTCTGAGTTAAAGAAATCAGTTAAAGATCTTATTGATGAACACTTCAAAAGAATATGTGATTCATGGAAAAAAATAATCCCGTTTCCAACTATTCTCAGATATAATAATGACCCATATGGAACAGGACGTCATATTTCACCTAATATTGTTAATATAACATCCACCATCGCACTAAATCTAGTAAGCGATGTAATTGACAGTAGCTATCACGTTGACCTTTCTAAGTCTAATCAGGCTCAGCATGGACATATATTATATTCGTCCAGTATTCAATCACCTCCAGGGTGGTTTATTGTATCAGAGCCAATAAATCAAATCTACCGGCGTGTTCATAATCCATTATGATCAATAATGAATTTTAAACTCACAAATCAGGATGGAAATATAATTGATTTGAGAAGCGAAACTATATTAATTTATACAAACGCTCGTAGATTGGTCTAGATAAAATCTTTGGTTAAACTCCCCTTGACTATTAATAGCAGCAGGCAGGGTGAAGGACAACAATTGGGTCGCTTTACGAGCAAACAAAATACAACAACCTCAGGCATGGAAATAGATTTTAGTTTAGCGTTGTTGGCGTATTTTTTCAGCTCCTGAAGGAACCTTTTTTTTGTTAATGACTCGAGCAAAATTTTGTAGGGTTCACCCTGCCTGCTTCTGTTCATATCACATTTCACCTCTGTTACGTATCGGCTCGTTCAAAGTAACAAAAGAAAAGAGTGAAGACAATAAGCTTTACAAATTGTAACTAAAATTATTTTCCTAGAAAACATGAAAAATGTAAATATGTTAAACAAGACTTACGGTTTACAGAAATGATCCAAATTGTTTGTTCAAAATAGAAACAGAAGTCCTGTAAAAAGTTCTAAACACAGTCTGAAGTTCAATTCCGGTCCAAAATGGCGGATGACCACGTCAGACGAAGGATAACAGAAAATTTCAAAATTTACACAATAAAGCACAGTTTGTGTTGTCCAATTTATAATATTTTCGGGGAAATGTCTTTGTCCAAATCAGTAATGTTCTCCAGAGAAATAATTCAGAAAAACGAAGTAAAATTATCTCCTCAAACAAAACATGTTGTTCTACGTAGACATACGGACAACTTATTCTAGCACAAAAATACTTTTTAAGGTTATATAAGTTGTAAAACTCTAAGATGTTGAAATAAACTGACTTTACGACTCTACGACTGTCTATAACTCTCTACTACGACTGACTGTCTTATAAAAAAAACCCTCAACATTTAAATGAAGCTAATACGTTGTTTGAATTACACGCGCACGGAGGATGCATGCAATTTCGTAATACTTCTGGACATTAGGAAATCCTGACCAAGTATCAGCCAATCGTTTTCATAGCTATTCTGAATGTTTACTTGTAATGAATTTGTCATCACACACAGCACATGCTATGATGAGTTACATTAACGACTCCAGTAAGCACGGTGTTTTTCAACATCATATTAGACTGATATTAATATCATATTAATAATTACATTTAATGAAATAAAATGAAATAAAAAGATCTGTATAAAATTCATTCCTTAATACATACATACCTTAACGTAATACAGGGTCGCAACACCTTCCCCCGTAAAGAAACAAAAAGAAAGGTTTATGTAATAAAACTTTCTTTTTCATAGCAGATGTAAATTCCACACAAGGTAAAAAATTACATAGGAACTCTTTTGAATTTATAAAAAAAAATGACATTTCTACACACGGGAAAGTGCATCTGCAATCAAATTATCCTTTCGTTTTATGTGACTGATATCAACACTGTATTCTCCATCTCAACAGCCGCTGAGTTTTATTTTTCATTCTGCCGATGAAAGTGAGGGGGTTGTAGTCACTAAGCACAACAACCGGAGAAGGAGCAGAGCAAATATAAACTTCGAAATGCTGTAATGCCAGTATTAAAGCCAAGCACCCCTTCTCGATTGTTGAATAATTTATGTGGTGTTTATTACATTTTTTTAGAGAAATAACAAACTGGGTGTTCAACACCATTTTGGTCATCTTGAAGCAAAACTGCTCCAACCCCAACATCACTCGCATCTACAGATAGTTTGAACGGCTGACTGAAATCCGGAGCCGGGTGCATTTTCAAGTATAGCTTTTAGTCCATCGAAAGTCTCTTGACATTTTTCAGTCCAAATAAACTTTGTTTTTATTTCTCAACAAGTTTTCAGAGGTTCAACTACATCAGACAAATTAGAACAAAATTTGCGATAGTACCCAGTCATACCTAAAATCGCATCATCTGTTTTCTATTGACAGGTACTGGGAATTCTGAAATAGCCTTGACCTTAGCATCTATAGTTTTAATATGTAAATGTCCCACAATATGTCCTAGAAAGGTAACACATGTACGGAAGAACTAACTTTTAGATAAATTAATAGTCAGATTTGCATCCGTAAGTCTGTCGAATCGTAGTTAGATGTTCGTTCCATGTGTTTCTGGAAATGATGACATCATCAATATATGCATCACAGTTGTCTAGACCAGAAGTAATCATATTCATAAGGCGTTGAAAAGTGCTCGGAGAACCATTCATCCCAAAAGGCATCACTTTGTACTGTTAGAGTCCATCTGTAGTAAAAAAAGGCCGAAATTTCTTTGCTCTTTCCGTTAGGGCAGTTTGCCAAAAGCCTTTCAAAAGGTAGATTTAGTGACGTATTTGGCATTTCCAATTTTTTAGATACAATCATCGATTCTTGGCAGTGGAAACGAGTCTGTTTTTGTCACACTATTTACCTTCCTATAATACGTACACATTCGGAAAGTTTTATCCTGTTTCGGAACAAGAATGCACGGTGAACTCCAATCACTCTTACTGGGCTCTAAAATCATTGTCCAGTAAATACTGAATCTCTTTTATCATATATTGCTGTTTAAAAGGATTCATTCTGTATGGGTGTTGTTTCATGAGGTTCGAATTTACTATTTCAACGTCGTAAAAAATTTTGTTTATCCTTGTAGGCACGTCTGGAAACAAGTGCTTATATTCAGACAAGAGTTGTTTAAGTTCACTTTTTCTTGATCTTGCAAATAAGAGTTTCTTGTCTAGATTTTCCATACCTTCCGAATTCTGAAGACTTGTTGTTCCAAGATTAGTAGAATGCAACTGAATTCCTTCATTCTAATCTTCCTTTGTTGGGGCAGGTACAACTAAATTAATTACATTATTTATTTGGCTATTTCTTTAAAAACAGTAGTACTCCATTAATTTACTTAGACTTGAATACTAATGTTATAATTTGACTCATTTTCGTCTTTACTTTGTAAAGGCCATACAATCTTAATTGCAGAAAATTGTGTAGAATTAGCAAGAGAGAATGGACTTTATTACAAGAATAAGAAATTCTCTCTAGTACACATTGGTGAAACTATAGTTTCACTTTCGACTTGAACTGCTGAATGCCAAATTCAAGTGTAATAAGCTGGAACATACCAGACTTTAACTTTGCCCTTTGACCAAATTGATCAAATTTGAGAAGGCCAAATTGAGCAAAGTTCCTCAACGAAATTAGGTTTGAAAAACTTGTTGACACACGCTTGATTGTCAACAAATTTTGGTTACATGGCATGGTCTTTGCTAAGAGATCAATACAATCTACTACAACTCTACTGAATAGTTTGTCAAATGTAGGAATTGGCTTTAAATGAGCTTTAGGAAACTTTTGATTTGCTTTTCCCACAATTTGACACGTATGACAAGATCTACAAAACTTGCACACATCACTTTTAATTTATGTCCAATAGAAATGAGTGAAGATCTTTTGATACGTTTTATTGATCCCTTAATGACCAGCCAGAGGAGTTTCATGGACCAAACAAAGTTTTTCCTTTCAGTAAGGTTTCGGAACTACAATGTGATATTTTACTGACCATTCGTCACTAGCAGGTACCTCGAGAGGTCTCCATTTTCTCATACGAACTCCATGTTGAATGAAGTAAAAGACAGGTACTTCAGTTGCTTCTGTTTCACTAACGGCTCGTTGAAACAAAGACGATATCTCAGGATCTTTCTCCTGTTCAACGACAAGTGATTCTCGTTTATCACGCTGATCAGATAAAAGAGAATGAGTATTCAATAGAGGATCATTATGATAAATACCTAACGACTGGTTCAAATTAAAAGTGAAAGTAACCTCATCAAAGGCCTGACTAACACACGAGTCAGCTAAATGAACACAGTTCTTATCAAAATCATTCTCAAGAGCTTTCTTTGCCATAGCTCTGGTAACTGAGCAAGCTGGGAATAAATCGGGGATTTCTTTTTCAATAGGATCAACTTTCTGATCCTAAGAAGGCTTGTCAGTTACAAGTGGATTAACTTCAACCTTGTCTCCAGCTAAGTCATTGCCTAGCAACAAATGAACGCCCTCAACGTGTAAGGTATACACTACACAGACGGTCACAGGTCATAAAACTAAGTCTGATGATAAATTAACAGAATGGAGAGGAACATTAACAAAGCCGCACTCTACTCCTTGAATGAGAACAATCATTAGAACAGGTCTTCTCAAAAGAAGGTAAAACACCTGAAACTAGAAGACTCCGAAAAGCTCCTGTATCCCTTAAAATTTTAATAGAGATATGATTGGCCAAATTGGCCAAGAATGACATAGAACCCTTCGACATGAATGGTTCAAACTTCTCCAAAACACAATCAGACTGAGGTTTATCAAACCCAACAGATGTATTATTTTTAATACATGACCTTGACCTCTTATAAAAAGAGCATTTAGGATAGGTCTATCTAGATTCTGATGCCTATATTTCAATCTGAAGCACTCAAAAATGATGTGTCCTTTTTTCTTACAATAGGTACACGTAGGTAGAGACAAGGATTTAGAATCAAGTCTTTCAGAGGCTTGATTTTTAAAATTTGTGCCAGATTGATTTTTTACAGAGGGTCGTAATTGTTTCAAACACCTATATATCAGTAGCCTGCTGAGTGAAATATTTGTTTTCAGCAGAAACTTTATGAGTTAAGGAATACTTATCAACAGCCAGAGCAGCATTTCTCAAGGTCTTGACCTCATGATCTTCAATGTGATTTTTGATATCACTAGGAATACAGTTTTTAAACTCTTGTGAATCAAATAAAAAATAATCCAATAATTAAGAATATAAGTACTATCACTAAACAATTCTAATTTAATCGAAGTTCGAATACCAATGAAGTTACAAGATGGAATTCGATGACGTCTTCTATAACGCATACTGCGATGTTGTGTCAACATTTCCTAGTTGAATCACAAAAGAATGTTACAGCTTTCAAATTCCAAATAATTTCCACTAATTGTTTTTGTTCAAGAACTATAATGAGAACACTTAAATGTAGGTTTTCCAGACAAATCAATTACTAATTCCGAAAAAAAAAATAGAATTTTAAATAAAAATGGCAACATGAAAAACACTCTCTGAGCTGTAAAGGATTGATAATACGACTGACTAATTCCAAATATATGTTTTAAACCTCAAGTTTCGATCACATGGTGGGATCACGTGATCACTTAAAGGTCGAGTGTCATGTATTCCAGAATAACCTTAGCTAGCAAGAAACCAACGACTTCCACACTCGAAATAAATTTATAAAATAGTTGTTTACTACGGAAGCCAAATATGACCTTGATATTGACCATCATTTTCACTCAGAGTTTACTAAATCTGAATCAAGTTCATGTTCTAGGTTAACTAAAAATATAACGTAGCAATCTACTATGTTTTAATCAAGCCAAAATGAAATGAACTGAATTGTTTGAAAAAATCAAATCCAGTAATAAAAGTTTTTACAATAACATGTAATGAAATAAAAATAAAATTATAAGAAAGGCATTTGAAATTACCACATAAGTAATTAAATTATATTATACATAACATTACGGATGCCGGCAGTATTGAATAGTTATAGCCTTTTGACAGAGTGTAGATAAATGTTGCGATTTCTGGAGCTTTACGCAGAGACCTTTGATAGTTCCTAGTTATGGATCCGACCCTACAGTCGAACGGGTTAATAAAAATTCGTCGATTCGATTTCGAGGGCTGAGTATATTAAGATGTATGTGGGATTAGAAGGCCGTAAGTAGATTAAGTCTTGCATATACATAACGGCCATAATGGCCTCTCTTTAAAGAGTTTTGGCGTAGACACTTCTTTGAGAATTTTTTTCCACATGTTACTCTAATTTTGGGGTCATGTTGTTTTACACACATTCATCAGCAATTTAGAACAGGTCAATATCCGATGGATACACAGGCATTTTCATGGAGTAAAGGGTGGTGTAACGACTTGTGTGAACTTTCCTTATCTCCATTGACTTCTCTGAAGACCAAACACATCGAAGGCCTCCTGCAACAAAGTATGGAGACTTCCCTAGTCCTACAATGTAATACGAATCACATTTTTTTTATGTTTTGGTGCTATGTCATACAACCTACAAACAAGATAAAAACATCAATATGTGATACGTGTCACATCGTAGGACTAGGAGATAACCAGTGCTTCATCGACTTACTTGACAGAAATTTTAAACTTATTACTAGTAAGAAAGAAAAAAGTAATGGATACCTGGGAACGTCATTACTTTTTAAATCACAGTTTGTATAACGTCGTTTGGAGTCATGTGGTATGTGCTAAAGATGAACTTCTCCATCGCAAACCAAAAGATGTTCAATTCTTATGTCAATCTTATGTCACGTATCCAACTGTTCAGTGTGCTTCTTTTGTCCCATTTGGGCCATTCCACACATCCTCACCTCTGCCTCTGTTACACATTTATCCCCTACGCCAGCAATGCATGTTCTTCGCTTTTAATTTTGTCCGTGGGGTAGGTGGGTGAGTTGTAAGCAGACCACCCAGTGCCTGATTTAGACAAAGCGAGGCCCTAAGCTATGAGAAGCCATAGAGGCCATATTTGGAATAAAATAAATGTGAGGGTCCCCTTCAGAGTGAGTTCAGACTTTGAGGCTCTAAGCTGTAGCTTGTTTAGCTTATGCCTAAATCCGGTACTGAGCCCACTCACGTGAGCCTGTTTTGGGGTGTCGAGTCTCGCAATAATGGAAGTGCCCCAAAGGGTTTCCTAAAAATGGCAAAACATAGCCTTTCGTACTAATCTATTGTAATCAAGGAAACAAAATCTGTAAAGGGGGTGGGTGGGGAGTACATGTTAGCGATCAATGTGCACACACTGCAAACTAACATTTTTTGATCAATAAGCAGTGTATGTATATATATATATATATATATATATATATATATATATATATATATATATATATATATATATATATATATATATATATATATATATATATATATATATAAAGAATACAAATCATATGGCGAATAACAACCCTCTCAAGCGTACTGGATCCACCAAGGGATCACGTGTGTCAGGGATTAATTAAAAAATATGCAATAAACTGACGACGAACAGTACGAAACTAGTAACTAACTAGCCTAAGCGCTTTCGACTCTTAATGAGTCTTTTTCAAAGGCAAATACAACACATAGTTACGACAAACAAATAAACACAAAAACGTTGTGTTTAGCACATGTGAAGACAGAAATGTAGAGGTTTACAAACACAACGTTTTTGTGTTTATTTGTTTGTCGTAACTATGTGTTGTATTTGCCTTTGAAAAAGACTCATTAAGAGTCGAAAGCGCTTAGGCTAGTTAGTTACTAGTTTCGTACTGTTCGTCGTCAGTTTATTGCATATATATATATATATATATATATATATATATATATATATATATATATATATATATATATATATATCCGCGTTGTTTCTTATTTGTTCTCGTAACTGTCAGTTAGTTTCCATTTCTCCCAGAACTGCTTCAAACAGTCGCACTTGTTATTTTATCTTCATTTGCCACCGAGTACAGTTTACTGATCGTATTGAGACTCCTTTGTGTGGTCGCAAGTAATTCGGAATAGGTGCATATTTGGGATTGCAGTCGTGTGGAAATTAATTTACAAGTACCATCAGAGATCGCAGTTACTATCGATATAACTCCTACAATAATACCGATTGGTTCACCTTCAATAGTTGTTGTCGTAAGATCGGGTAATTATTGTATTTTTAAAAGTACATCACCTTACTGTGGTAGAGTGCATCCTTGTGTATCTTCTGACTTAGTGATCTGTAATTAAATCATTGTTGTAATATTAATAATGAATGAATCTGCGCTTGCCATGGAATCTCATACAGCAAAATTAGCTCGACATCAACTGGATTCAATAACAAAGTATCTTTCCCATCGTCGCTATACTATCCCACTATACTATATTTCGTTTCCACAATTACAACAGAGCAATATCAAAGGCTGATATTTTGTCCGTATTGGAACCCTTTGGGCTCTTCCATCCAAACGAGACTCTACTTCTCCTATTACTGACTCGCTCAAGTTACGCGCGCGCGCGCGCGCGCGTGTGTGTGTGTGTGTGTGTGTGTGTGTGTGCGTGGTGTTTCCACTCCCCATGGGACACAGTTGAATGTAATCAATAGGCAACGCTATGAGCTTAGTTGTTAAGGAAGGGGTAGGGTTTAAGGCGAAGACGGGTGGAAAGCCACAGTGGTGACAAGAAAGGTAAAACCTGTAGTTTGATGTTATTGTTAAGAGAGGGTTAGACTCCAACGGTTCAGGGAAACTCAGCTCTCTAGAAAGATAGATAATAATCTTAATTGCCAAAAACAATTTTGTGCTTTATGTTTTGTGTTTGTGTCTGTATATATCTACGTTGTTTGGCAAAACCTTAAACTTAAGTCCCCTTTACCTCTTCATTTATAATAGTGTTTGTATGTATGGGTCAAAAAGTGTCTTCACCATTTTAACATTATCATTCAGTATGTTCCAATAAATTATTGATTCTTTTATCCTTCACCGTTTTAATATTACCATTCCTTTTGCCGCTGTAATACCATTCCCATGTTAAGCTATATGTCTCCAAAGTGCCCCATACTACACTCATATTCCATTCTGCTTAAATGCACAAAATACTTAAATAGTTAAATACGCAAAACGTATATAGGGCCGCGAGTGGCCGACTGGTTTAAAGCGCTCACCGTTACAGTTCACTGCCATCTCACCTCTGTCTATGTGGGTTTGATTCTCAGTGACGGCCAATGTGGGCTCGTGAAAAAAAAACAAACTTGCCAGTAGCATATCGTGGGTCGCTGGTTCTTTCCGGGGTTTTCCCTGGTTCTTCCTCCATCATTATACTGGCCGACATGTATAGCCTATTTTGTGCAGAAAGATGACGTTAAAACCAACAATAACAACAACAACAAAAACAACACACACACACACACACACACACACACATACGAGCGCGCGATTGCAAAATACCTAACTTTTACAGATTACTATAAATTATAAATTAAGATAATATAAACCATAACTACAAACACATGTTCATGTGTATAAGTCACCAATGTTTTTTTTATGAATACTATTTTTTTAAATTTTTGCATAAGAGTTGTAGTATTTAATGGATTATATGAGTTAAATTAAACAAGGCTGATAAGCAAGCCTGCGAAAGGACCGTCATATAAATCAAATGGTCCAAAATATCAGGTCTGGTTCTCGTACCTTGTAGCACATTATAATCAGGGAAGCAGACAGCGTGATCGATTATAGTCTTGTTCTGTGATTCTTATTATCGAGGTATTATCCGTACGAAATGGAATGGAGCAATGAATAAAACCAGACTATTTATTCGTGGCGATATATATATATATATATATATATATATATATATATATATATATATATATATATATATATATATATATATATATATATATATATATTTATAATCTGCCACGGACATGCGCAATTTAAACTTTCACTTTCGTGATCTCGTCGCCATTAACAATTTCAGATATATTCCGATATTTTCATCAAATATTTCTTCAGTAGCTTCATCATGTAACATATTTTATACATATATCGTATATCTTTTCATGTTCTTTTCAACATATAATACGGACAAAACAAAGGCATTGATTTTGAAGCACCGTAAGTAATTGCGTGGATGAAGTTACCAATTGAACTATGTACTGGCGGATTCGGACCAATGGTGATTCGGCCAAATTTATAGGCTGATTCGGCCTTAATGCCAGACTGATTCGGACTATATGAAATATTACAAGAAAAGCATTGGAACGCACCTAAATTATTTTAGTAGTTATTACTGTTTTCGCAAACATAGTCTAGTAGCTTAGTCCAAAAATAAAAGGCGTATCGTGTATGTTTCGGAGCTGCGTCGTACTGCCCAAATAACGGCCTTGTCTATCGTGGACCGATGTTGTCTGACCTAGGAACGAGTGTCCAAATTTTCAAGAATATCACACACCTTTTGGCAGCACATATTAAAGCTTTAGTATTAGTATCTTTTTAAAGAAACTTGCTTCAACCTAATCTGATTAGCTAGTCATTCACAGCTTCTATTGCATTCCAACCAGTTGAATGAAAGATGAAAATGCATAAATTTGCTATTCTGAGATTTTGAAAAAGACAGCAAAGTAAGTATAATCAGTTAGATTTAAATTTGTGGAAGAGTGTTGATATGGGCTGCCAAGTGTGTGATATATTGCTGAAAATGTTACCTCACAGTCTCTTGTTAAGTTGACTTGGGAACATGCTACAGAAGGTCATTGTTTTTTTTGGCAATAAGGCATATCACCAAAACAAAAATCTGTGAAATATCTTAAATTGTGAGACTTTCTAGTAGCATTGATTAAGGCATTTAACTTTTTTTAAAAATTTATCATGGTCTAATTATTACATATTTGTATTTTTCCCCAGTAAACCCTAAGATATGCCAGGAGCTGTCCTAATATGCAAATCTAAAAATAAACTGTCCTCAAAATTTACGACTTTTGGAGATTTCTTGTTAAGTGCTAGTCATGATAGCGGCAGTTGCTGTAATGGTCCAGTATTGCTGGTAGAGATATTAGTAGAACTATAGCCGATTGATACAGTTGGCCCAGTAGTAAGCATTTTAGTGTATTTTAATCTATCTGTATAAGAGTAGTCTTACAAATGCTTTTGAGAGAAACCTGAACCTAACCAGAAAATTCTGCATACAGCTGCACATGTATAAATGCATGCATTGCCAACACTGATTTGAATTACCATTTGGCATCGATATTGAAAATGTCTTCATCACCAAGGAAAAAGAAAAAAAAAGTGAAAGTCATTTTGGAATATACCAAAAATTGGCTGTGCATTCAGCCATCAGACACATTGAACAGATCCAGGTCAAATTTCAGTAACGATGTACTTTCAACTCATCTGTCAGCAGATAAAAAAACATAATGAATGCTATGCTTGCAATTTCTGAGAAAATCATATTCCTATCGATTTCATGCAGGTATATCTCAATGAATGGTTGTTTAAGTCCGCTAGGCCAGCTAGTAAGTGGCTACCCATGCCGACACCAAATGGTGTCAGTGACTTCCAACTTTTCGATAGGGAATGGACTCTGACCCTACACCCTAACATAAATGTCCAAATATCAAAAATGGGGTGGCAAGGGTCAGAGATATCTCAGACTAGGTGGCAGCACATTGGTAGCAAAAAGCACACCGATTGAGAAAATTAAGAACTCCAGCAGATTTCAGCTCTGGAATATTTTAAGCCATCAATGGAAGACCTGCAAACTACCAATGCTGAAACATTGCTGTTTTTTCTTGTTGAACACAAATCAACCTAAGTTTATCAGCTGAATCCCATGCTAAACATGTGTGCCAACAAATATTCTTGGACTCTAAGATCATTTCTCTAATTTATGTCAATATTCACTCATTTTTATTACTATTTTCATTAATTGCGAGCCTGGAGGGTTGGCAGCTATGGGTCATGTAGGTACTCTCAAGTATTTGTTGTTGTTCATAAACTGATGTTGTTTTCAATCATAGGGTTTACGCTACTAAGTCGCCTAAATCTGTTGTGCAATCAGTGCAGATATACATGTGCAGCTATATGCACAAAATTTGACAAGAAAAAAAAAACGCATTTTAGACTATTTATTTTAATAATATTTTTAGTACCGCAATCAACTTTTATATGAATATGAGGAAAATCATTTCATGATTTCATGAAATTATTATTATTAAATACTATATTAAATATTATATTATTAAATATTATATTATTATATTATTATTATTAAATATATGCAACCACTATGTTGTTTGCTGCGAAATGAGGGGAATGCCTTCATCGTTCTGTACTTGCATGTGACGAAAAATGGTCTAATATAATTTTTTTAAACAAGTGTAGCTTTCATTTTGACATCATAGCACACAACATTAAATCCTGGATCACACATTTAGATTAACCAGTCCCAAAAATTTCCACATACTTTAACATTGAGTTTTGCCATGTGTGTTTGTCAGAGTGTGTAAATAATGACCTTCCAGAGGAATATGGATATTTAAGGATAAAAAAAAGTGAGGATTTGCCATTTTTCTGATCACTGCCCTCTCACCTTTTTCAAGCTCAAGACTCAAGTTGTCTATATGTTTTCTTGGGATTGGCCAACTTGGGTTGATTTCCATAGGTCAGTAGCTCTTACCAGGATTTTCATGGGTTTTCCTTCACTAGTTATACTGGGTGCCATTTACAACCTATTCAATTGCTGAAAAATTGCATTAAACACATAACAACAGCCAACAGCCAACTATTAACCATCTGGAAGTAAAATTTTGCCAGGGTGTGCAAATTGTGCAAAATTTGTACGAATTCACATATGGAGAGCAGTGATGCTTGAGAACTCCTACAAATTAGTTAAAAGTCATGCATATAAAAATGTATTATGTACAGTATGGTAGTTTTATTGAAACATTCACCTTTAAAGTTCTGTTTGCGACATAAGTCATGCCAGAAGAGATAACATAGTGCTTGTCGCGTCTTCTTTGAAATTTTTTTTCATGTAGACAACTGTTTTCTTATATAGGTTCTTCTGTTTGACATGAATTGTTGTTAAACTAAATTTGATACACTGGGCCTTATGCCATAGTTTGAATCATGCATTAGGGAAGTTTTCCAAATGCGTGTTTAAAATATCTAGAAAAGCCAAACTAGCTGATTCCCAGCATGGTTCCATGAAAGATGGACTTTGGTCACAATTATTAATTCTTGTCCCAGTCTATTTTTAGAGTATTTTTTTCTCTTGTACTGGTGGTGATATAATAGTTAGATTTATTTATTCTTGATATTGATTGAAAGGTATTTTTTTTAATATGAGCGTTAGGCCAAGGAAAAAATTATATGTGTTGCACTAGTTTTAAAATTAGGGTAGGTAGGATTTTTTTAAAACATGTATGTTCAATTAATTTTTTCCTGATTTTTTTGTTAAACCTTTGGGGAAAAAGTGCTGTGGTCAGCACTGAGAAATGGACCATCTGCAGACTGGAAACACATTTTTTTTCCTTATGATGTGGTGTGTATCTCAGCAAGCGCACAGAGTACTGGGGCATTAATTCTGATCTGGAAGTGAAATATGTAACCATTGGCTCATCCGTTTCTTTATAGTCCAACCTAAAAAAAAAAAAATGCCGAATAACCTATGTTAAGAACTCTACCGTGAGTTCATCTTTGATTGTAGAGAATATGAAGGAAAAATAATTGTGTTCCAAGTACAGATGATAATTTTGTTTGGCAAATACTGGCTGATGATATTGTTGATGACAATGATTTTTAAAGTTATGAAGTATATCAGATTATTGGAGCTTGGAAA